>PISX010019987.1:0-36878 GCA_004024625.1 Mellivora capensis
CAAACGACATATCAGATAAAGGGCTAGTGTCCAAAATCTATAAAGAACTTATCAAACTCAACACCCAAAGAACAAATAATCCAATCAAGAAATGGGCAGAGGACATGAACAGACATTTCTGCAAAGACATCCAGATGGCCAACAGACACATGAAAAAGTGCTCCACATCACTCGGCATCAGGGAAATACAAATCAAAACAACAATGAGATATCACCTCACACCAGTCAGAATGGCTAAAATTAACAAGTCAGGAAATGACAGATGCTGGCGAGGATGTGGAGAAAGGGGAACCCTCCTACACTGTTGGTGGGAACGCAAGCTGGTGCAACCGCTCTGGAAAACAGCATGGAGGTTCCTCAAAAAGTTGAAAATAAACTATCCTTTGACCCAGCAATTGCACTACTGGGTATTTACCCTAAAGATACAAATGTAGTGATCAAAAGGGGCATGTGCACCCAAATGTTTATAGCAGCAATGTCTACAATAGCCAAACTATGGAAAGAACCTAGATGTCCATCAACAGATGAATGGATAAAGAAGATGTGGTATATATACACAATGGAATACTATGCAGCCATCAAAAGAAATGAAATCTTGCCATTTGCAACGACATGGGTGGAACTAGAGGGTATCATGCTTAGTGAAATGGGTCAATCAGAGAAAAATAACTATCATATGATCTCCCTGATATGAGCAAGTGGAGATGCAACATGGGGGGTTGAGGGGGTAGGAAAATAAGAAAAGAAACATGATGGGATTGGGAGGGAGACAAACCATAAGTGACTCTTAATCTCACAAAACAAACTGAGGGTTGCTGGGGGGAGGGGGGGAGGGAAAGGGAGGTGGGCTAATGGACATTGGGGAGGATATGTGCTATAGTTAGTGCTGTGAAGTGTGTAAACCTGACGATTCACAGACATGTACCCCTGGGGATAAAAATACTTTATATGTTTATAAAAAATAAAAAAAAAAAATATTTTTTTAAATCCTGAAAGCAGCCCGGGACAAGAAGTCTGTAACATACAATGATAAAAATATTAGACTGGCAGCAGAAAGAACTGGCATGATATATTCAGAACACTAAAAGAGAAAAACATGCAGCCAAGAATACTATATCCAGCTAGGCTATCATTGAAAATTGAAAATAGAAGGAGAGATAAAAAGCTTCCAGGACAAACAAAAATTAAAACAATTTGCAAATACCAAACCAGCTCTACAGTAAATACTGAAAGGGGTCCTCCAAGCAAAGAGAGAGCCTATAAGTAGTAAACCATAAAGGAATAGAGACAATGTACAGTAATAGTCATTACAGGCAATACAATACACTAAATTCATATCTTTCAATAGTTACCCTGAATGTAAATGGGCTAAATACCCCAATCAAAAGACACAGGGTGTCAGAATGGATTAACAAAAACAAGACCCATTGATATGCTGTCTACAAGAAACTTATTTTAGACCCAAAGGCACCTCCAGATTTAAAGTGAGGTGGTAGAAAACAATTTACCACATTAATGGACATCAAAAGAACCCGGGTTGGCAATTCTTATATCATATAAGTTAGATTTTAAGCCAAAGACTATAATAAAAAATGAGGAAGGACACTGTATCATACTTAAAGGGTCATCCAACAAGAAGATCTAACCATTTTAAATATCTATACCCCTAACATGGGAGCAGCCAAATATATAAACCAATTTATAACAAAATCAAAGAAACACATCAGCAAGAATACAGTCATAGTAGGGGACTTTAACACCCACCTCACTGAAATGGACAGATCATCTAAGCAAAACATTAACAAGGAAATAAAGACTCTAAATGACACACTGGACCAGATGGACATCACAGATATATTTAGAACATTCCATTTCAAAGCAACAGAGTATACATTCTCCTCTAGTGCACACAGAATATTCTCCAGTAGAGATCACATACCGGGTCACAAATCAGTTCTCAAGTGGTATCAAAATATTGGGATCATTCCATGCATATTTTCAGACCATAATGCTCTGAAGCTAGAACTCAATCAAAAGAGGAAAGTTGTAAAGAACTCAAATACATGGAGGCTAAAAAGCATCCTTCTAAAGAATGAATGGGTCAACCAGGAAATTAAAGAAGAATTGAAAAAATTAAGGCAAATGAAAATGAAAACACAACTGTTCAAAATGTTTGGGACACAGCAAAGGAGGTCCTGAGAGGAAACTATATAGTGATACAAGCCTTTCTCAAGAAACAAGAAGGGTCTCAAATACACAACCTAACCCTACATATAAAGGAGCTGGATAAAGAAGAGCAAAGAAAGCCTAAACCCACCAGGAGAAGAGAAATCATAAAGATCTGAGCAGAAATCAATGAAATAGAAGCCAAAGAACAGTAGAACAAATCAACAAATCTAGGAGCTGGTTGTTTGAAAGAATTAATAAGGTTGATAAACCCCTGGCCAGACTTATCAAAAAGAAAAGAAAAAGGACCCAAATAAATAAAATCATGAATGAAAGAGGAGAGATCACAACCAACACCAAAGAAATACAAACAATTATAAGAACATACCATGAGCAACTCTGCAACAACAAATTCGACAATCTGGAAGAAATGGATGCATTCCTAGAGACATATAAATTACCACAACTGAACCAGGAAGAAATAGAAAACCTAAACAGACCCATAACCAGTAAGGAGATTGAAACAGTCATCAAACATCTCCCAAAAAACAAGAGCCCAGGGCCAGACGGCTTCCCAGGGGAATTCTACCAAACATTTAAAAAAGAATTAATACCTATTCTCCTGAAACTGTTCCCAAAAATAGAAATGGAAGGAAAACTTCCAAACTCATTTTATGAGGTCAGCATTACCTCAATCCCTAAAACAAAGACCCCATCAAAAAGAAGAATTGCAGACCAATACCCTTGATGAACATGGAAGCAAAAATTCTCACCAAAATACTATACAATAGGATCCAACAGTACCTTAAAAGGATTATTCACCACAACCAAGTGGTATTTATTCCTGGGCTGCAATGTTGGTTCAATATCTGCAAATCAGGGGTTCCTGGGTGGCTCAGTAGGTTAAAGCCTCTGCCTTCAGCTCAGGTCATGATCCCAGGGTCCTGAGATTGAGCCCCGCATCAGGCTCTCTGCACAGCAGGAAGCCTGCTTCCCTTCCTCTCTCTCTGCCTGCCTCTCTGGCTACTTGTGATCTCTGTCTGTCAAATAAATAAATAAAATCTTTTTAAAAATCTGCAAGTCAATCAATGTGATACAATACATTAATAAAAGAAAGAACAAGAACCATATGATACTCTCAATAGATGCTGAAAAAGCATTTGACAAAGTACAACATCCTTTCCTGATCAAAACTCTTCAACGTATAGGGATAGAAGGTACATACCTCAATACCATCAGAGCCATCTATGAAAAACACATAGCAAATATCATTCTCAATGGGAAAAAACTAAAAGCTTTTCCCCTAAGGTTACAAACACGACAGGGATGTCCACTATCACCACTGCTATTCAACATAGTACTAGAAGTCCTAGTCTTAGCAATCAGACAACAAAAAGAAATTAAAGGCATCCAAATCACTAATGAAGAAGTCAAACTCTCACTCATTGCAGATGGTATGATACTTTTGTGGAAAACCCAAAAGTCTCCACTCCAAAACTGCTAGAACTCATACAGGAATTTAGTAAAGTGTCAGGATATAAAATCAATGCTCAGAAATCAGTTGCATTTCTATACACCAACAGCAAGACAGAAGAAAGAGAAACTAAGGAGTTTATCTCATTTACAATTGCATCCAAAACCATAAGATACCTAGGAATAAACCTAACCAAAGAGGCAAAGAATCTATACTCAGAAAACTATAAAGTATTCGTGAAATAAATTGAGGAAGACACAAAGAAATGGAAAAACGTTCCATGCTCATGAATTGGAAAAACAAATATTGTGAAAATGTCTATGCTACCTAAAGCAATCTACACATTTAACCCAATTCCTGTCAAAATACCACGAATTTTTTCAAAGAAATGAAACAAATAATCCTAAAATTTATATGGAACCAGAAAAGACCTCGAATAGCCAGAGGAATGTTGAAAAAGAAAGCCAAGGTTGGTGGCATTACAATTCCAGGCTTCAAGCTCTATTACAATGCTGTAATCATCAAGACAGTATGGTACTGGCAGAAAAATAGACACATAGATCAATGGAACAGAATAGAAAGCCCAGAAATAGACCCTCAACTCTATGGTCAATGAATTTTTGACAAAGCAGCAAAGAATGTCCAGTGGAAAAAAGACAGTCTCTTCAACAAATGGTGTTGGGAAAATTGGACAGCCACATGCAGAAGAATGAAACTGGACCATTTCCTTACACTACACACAAAAATAGACTCAAAATGAATGAAAAACCTCAATGTGAGACAAGAATCCATCAAAATCCTTGAGGAGAACACAGACATCAACCTCTTCAACCTCAGCCACAGAAACTTCTTCCTAGAAGCATCATCTAAGGCAAGGGAAGCAAGGGCAAAAATGAATGATTGGGACTTCATCAAAATCAAAAGCTTTTGCAGAGCGAAGGAAACAGTCAACAAAACCAAAAGACAACTGACAGAATGGAAGAAGATATTCGCAAACGACCTATCAGATAAAGGGCTAGTATCCAAAATCTATAAAGACCTTATCAGGGGCACCTGGGTGGCTCAGTGGGTTAAGCCTCTGCCTTCAGCTCAGGTCATGGTCTCAGGGTCCTAGGATTGAGCCCCACATCCGGCTCTCTGCTCAGCGGGGAGCCTGTTTCCCCCTCTGCCTCTTCCTGCCTCTCTGCCTACTTGTGATCTCTCTCTCTGTGTCAAATAAATAAATAAAATCTTTAAAAAAAAAAGAGCTTATCAAACTCAACACCCAAAGAACAAATAATCCAATCAAGAAATGAGCAGAAGACATGAACAGATATTTCTGCAAAGAAGATGTACAAATGGCCAACAGACACATGAGAAAGTGCCAACATCACTCGGCATCAGGGAAATACAAATAAAAACCACAATGAGATACCACTTCACACCAGGTAGAATGGCTAAAATTAATAAGTCAGGAAAAGTCAGATGTTGAAGAGGATGCAGAGAAAGGGGAACCCTCCTATACTGTTGGTGGGAATGCAAGCTGGTGCAGCCACTCTGGAAAATAGCATGCAAGTTCCTCAAAAAGTTTGAAATAGAACTACCCAATGATCCAGGAATCGCACTATTAGGTATTTACCCTAAAGATACAAATGTAGTGATCCAAAGGGGCATGTGCATCTGAATGTCTACAGCAGCAATGTCCACAATAGCCAAATAGGAAAGGACCTAGATGTCCACCAACAAATGAATGGATAAAGAAGATGTGATATCTATCTATCTATCTATCTATCTGATTTCAGAGAAAGACAATTATCATATGATCTCTCTGATATGAGGAATTTGAGAGGTAGGGCAGAGGGTTGTGGCGGGTAGGGAAGGAAAAAATGAAACAAGATGGGTTTGGGAGGGAGACAAACCATAAAAGACTCTTAAGCTCACAAAACAAACTGAGGGTTCCTTGGGGATTGGAGGGAAGGGATAGGGTGGTTGGGTTATGGACATTGAGGAGGATATGGGCTATGGTGAGTGCTGTGAAATGTGTAAGCCTGATAATTCACAGACCTGTACCCCTGGGGCTAATAATACATTATGTGTTAATAAAAATAATTTTTAAAAAAAGACAAGCCACATAAAAAGAAAAAGACAAGCCACAGACAGAGATAATTGGGCTATATATCAAGCCAAAAAAATTATCTCCAAAATATGCAAAAAAACCAAATAGCCAATAAGAATATGAAGGGGTAGCCAGCACCATCACCAAGGAAACACTGTGATGCCCCCTCCCATCTACTGCAGAGGCTACCACCAAATGGATGAACGAATCCAAATGCTGAGGAGGATGTGGAGCAACTGAAACTCATACATTAGTGGTTGGAAGACAAATAGCACAAAATGCTTTGGTAAACTGACTGGCAGCTTCTTTTTGAAGTTAAACACACACCTGCTCACAACTAAGAATTTAACTAGAAGAAATTAAAATGTAGTCCCACAAGAAAACTTGCATAAGAATGTTCATAGCAGTTTTACTGATAATAGCTCAGAGCTGAAAAGAAAAATGTCCATTCACAGAAGTGATAAATGCATTTGATATATTTAAACAAGGGAGTTCCCAGAAGAACTGAAAGGAAGAACCACTGATTCATGGATGAATCAAGTCTCAAGAACGTGGTTTAAACAAAAGAAACCAGAGGTTCAAGAGCAGGCAAAACTATTGAAATCAAAACTGGCTCCCTTGAATGGAAGAATTAGAGGCAATTTTCAGGGATGGTGGAAATAGTCTATATCTGCATTTAGGTGGTTGTTAGCAAGAATATTCATTTGAAAAAACTACTGAATTGCACACTGAAACTGTTTATTTCACTCTACATAAACTCTGCCTCAATTTTAAAATAAATAATTAAAAGTGCTTTAAAGAGACAGACTGACAGAGGAAGCATTAGAGGCAGGGTATATGGAAAAGTCAGAGTGTTTCGCTGTAAGAGGAACCAGAGAAATAGGAAGGTAACTAATAAAGCTGGTGTGAGGAAAAATATACTTGTTTGTTTATTCATAGAGAAATGGAAATGACAGCACAATGGGATGCTTACAGGAGTGATCCAGGAGAGAAGTAAGCATTGTTGGAGTGACTTCCTTGAGTAGACAGAGAAGGTGAAATCTCCAATGCAAGAAGAGGGATTGACTTTAAGAAAGTGCCCCTGTAGGGCAGGAGGGCAAGGGTGTGGGGACAGGTGATGGGTGGGGTTCTGATTGTTTCCCTCCTCTCAGTGAAGTAAGAAGGTATGGGAAGAAGTTGAGGAGGTTTGCAAGGATAGGTTATGAAACAGTCACACAAGATTTGGAGAGGGAATGGTCTACAGTAGGAGTCAACAAACAAGGACACTTAGGCCCAACATGGACCCCAAAAGCTAAGAATGGTTTTTACATTTTTAAATGATAGGGAGGAAAAAAAAAGAAAAGTAATATTTTGTAGTATGTGAAAATATTTGGAATTTAAATTTCAGTTGCTACATATAAAGTTTTATTGGAACACAGCCATACTTATTCATTCCTATGTTGTACATGCCTGCTTCCAGAAGACAGCAACCAAGCTGAGTAATTGCAGCAGAGACCACACAGCCCACAAATACTAAAACATTCATCATCTGGTTTTTACAGAAAAAGTTTGCCTACTAATATGATTGCTGGGCAGAAATGAGCCTTCACTTGAGGATTATGATCTGAACTTGAAATAAGACACATCCCCATAGTTGTATGTTTTTCTCTGTAATGTAGCAGTAACCAGGCCCCTGTTTAGGCCACAGTTTGGTTGTTGACTGAATTAAATGAGATCATACCTGTGTAGTGTCTAGCACAAAGCATGTACTTATTCAACATGAAACCCCCAGCCACCTGCTATCATGACCTCCTCCTGGAACTAACGTGTGTGGATGATGTCAAGCCCAGAGATTATAGTGGGATTCTAGGCAAAAGAGCTGCCTCTTGAACCACAGCTCTCAAAAAACCTTTCCTTATCATCTGGGATTTTTGCATCCACATCCACCAGGAGCAATTTTCTGTGGTCCTTTGAGTAACTGGTACTTTTCTCCTACACCAACCTGAACTCAAAACTGTTCTGACCAAATGTTACTAATCCTTGCCGATAGGCAAAGCATCCATGCGTTCCAGAGCTGAAAGGTCAGGACCTTGCAAGAATCATTCTGGAAAAGCTCTCTCCACCCTGACCCTAAACCACCCCACAGCAGATATTCTTTCACCAAAGCAGCTTCGTAAAAAAACCCGAGAAAGAGTTGGGGGGCAGGAGGAGTTCTTGGTATAACTGTAATTCCTCATGAATGAGAATTGCCATTGCCTTTTTAAGACATTTAGAAATTTTAATCTAGTGGCAAAAAAATTTTCATTATTTTCTTAAATTTAATTAATTTACCAAACTCCTCATGGTTCGTTGGATTCAATCCTGTATCTGTGATCTTTCTGGGTCCATTACACTCACGGGATTCAACTTCATATCTTCTAACTCATAAAAATCTCATCAAAATGGAAATAAAATGCAGTTTTGAACTTTCTAATGAAGGCACCCGTCCTGACTTCCCAGCACTCTAAAACTAATGGCCTCTGTCCCTCACCCTCTTTGTTGAGCACTCTTTAGTTCTGTGCGGACTAGAAGGGAGAAGATGCCATTGTCGTGAAGGGCCTGCTCTACCTCCACCATTCCGGTTGGCGCATCACCCAAGAAGGACACTCAGGAGAGGGGTGTGCCTGCCCACAAAGACACCAGCCAGTTACAGCTGGCTCCTGGGAAGATATTTTTGTAATAAAAGTAAGGGAAAGCTGGGGCACATGGGTGGCTCAGTCAATTAAGCGTCTGCCTTCAGCTCAGGTCATGATCCCGGGTTCCTGGAATCAAGCCCCATGCCAAAAAAATCCCTACTCAGCAGGGAGTCTGCTTCTCCCTCTCTCTGATGCTCCTCCTGCTTGTACTCTCTCTGTCAAATAAATAAATGAAATCTTTTTTTAAAGATTAAGGGAAAGTACTGTCCCGATTAAGGAAAAGTATAAAACCATTCTGAATTGGCAGCTGCACAGATGTGGGTGTAATGAGCCACAACACTGAGGCTGATCCACACCCACCCCTGCTCATGTTCTATTCACACACCACTCACCTCCTTAGACCCACCCACCCCTGCTTGTGCTCCACCCACACACCATGCACCTTCCCTAGACTCATTGGGCATCTGTCAGGTCTCAGAAACTTGCACCTCTGGAGTGAAAGTAGGATCATCTCCACTTTTTAGTGAGAGAGTTTTTCACTGAGAAAACATTTAGCACCTGCCCACACTCACAAAGATGGCAAAAGATAGAGCAGGGCTGGTTATGACCTAATGGGGTCAGCTGTGATGATGGCCAGCAGCAAGCATCATGGCAACCACACCTCTGGGCCAGGCTTCCTGAGCCAGGCCCTGGCCTTCAAAGTGTTGTCCAGGCATGACCTTATTCAGTCTCCACAGCTACTCAGATGCTGAGCGTGGCCATCAGCCCCATTACAGATGAGCATGTAACATGGATTAGCCATAGGCCATAGAGCTAGAAAGTGGCTGATTGTCCAATCCTGAAGACTGTGGGCTCCCTGCCCTAGAATCCCCTGCTGTCTCTCATTGCTCCTCCCACACCTGCCCCTGGAGACATCCCCAAGACTAATTTGTGACATGGACTCTCTTCTCTTGGAATATCCAAAATTAGTGTCATTTTGAAATTGACATGTTATTTAACCCAGGCTCCTTGGAGAGTATCCAAACTTCTAGCCAAGAAGGAGAGGTTGATGCCATGTCCAAGACTGGTGGAATGTTCAGCCTTTCCAATCTGTACTAGTCAGCCTGAATGTCTGAATCTTGGATCCTGCCACAGTTTTCTGATGTTGAAAGAGGAGAGAAGGTCCTTCCAGCTGATCCCAATGACTCATGTCCCCAGTGGTAGCCCATCAGGCTGCTCATCATATTCCACTCCCCTCTCTTTCTGGGAGGACTATACTACCCTTCCCACTTTGAATTAGGTGAGGCTGTAGGATGTGCTCTGAACAATTTAAAAAAAAAAGAGATAAAATAATGTGTGTCACTTCTGGGCAGAAATGCTAAGAGGAAGTACACAATTTATCACATTTCTTTCCATCTGTCTCTGTGATAAAAGAACCCAAGTCAAGATGAGGCTTCTGTTAGCCTGTCCTGAGTGACTATGAAGGAGCAGAGAACCCTGCCAACCTTCATTGTAAGGAGCCCTAGATTCTTGTTGTGTAAGTAAAGCCACTGAAACATGAGAGGCTGTTTGTTGATGTAGCATGACCCAGCCACACATATACATGTACTCCAATAACCCCCACAAATATCCTCTTATAAACCCACTCCAGGATAGGATCTGTTTCTCTACTCACAAATCTTTTAACACAAAATATGTAGGTTTTCCACTCCAACCAATTCTCAAATTCTCTGTAGGTGCCAACTGGGTGTTTTACAGTTTAATCCAATTTTGATTCTAACTACCTAAAGTCAGCACAGATCCTACAGTTTAAGGGGCTCAGTTCTTCAAGACTGTCCCATTTCAGGCACCAGTAGCAAGTAGTAGGTCCCAAGGTTACACACACTTCTTTCTCACTTAGCTACAAATCAGAGGTTGTATGATCCCCCTTTTGCAGATTTGATAATTTACTGTAACAGTTCATAGACCTCAGGGATAACACTTTAGTGACTATTGCTAATGTTTTATAAAGGATAGAAATGAACAGCCAGATGAAGAGGCAAATAGAGTAAGGTCCAGATGGATCGTGAGCACAGAACCTTCAGTCCCCTTGGAGTTTGGGACATGGCACCCTCCCAGCACATGGATGCATTCACCAACCTAGAGGCTCTCCAAAGCCTTGTTGCTTAGGATTTTTATGGAGATTTCATTACATAGGCACAATTGATCAAATCATTAGTCATCAGTGATTAACTCAATCTCTAGCCCCTTTCCCCTCACTGTAAGTCAGACTGTGGGACTGAAAACACCAAGCCCCTGATCACATGGTTGGTCTTCTGTCCATCAGCCTCCCTTCTCCAAAATCCCTTCCTTAACACTAACTCAAGTGTGATTGAAAGGGGCTTATTATGAAAAACAAAAAAATGTTCCTCTCACCACATCACACAGGAAATTACAAGCATTTTAGCAACTCTTGTACCAGGAATGGAGGATACAAGGATCCCCAGTACTGGATAAGCCCTAAAGGAGACAGAGCCTCTACCCTACAGAAGGAAAGTCACACTCTACTCTCTGACATGACACCCACTCACCACCCACCCACTCACCTACCCATCCATCCACCCACTCATCCATTTACCCATCCATCCATCCATCCATCCATCCATTCACCCACACAACCATCCAATCAGCCATTCATCCACCCACCCATCCATTCAACATTTATTCTCTCCAACCTACAATGTACCAGGCTCTGATGCTGGGGACCCAGAAAGAAAGCAAGGTCAGCAGGTGGTATAGGGACTATGTTGGAAGTGGGTACATAAATATACCACAGGATGACTCTGGCTAGCTGGGCTTCAGAACCACCCAGAAAGCTCCAAGTGCCTTTGGTTGGCATTCTTCTCTGTGCACTTGGCTTCATCTACTACAACTGCCTCCTATGTACATATGCCCAACAGGACCCCTGGGAGAAGAATGGCTTATATACATTTGTGCCCCACCTAGTAGAAAAACTGCAGTAGATGGTTGTAGAGACAAGAAGACTTCTGTCCAGGATGGCAATGTCTAGTGCATTGTCGGGGCCCTGGAACTCATCTGATTCCTCAGTGTGTCATTCATCTTGTTGGCACAGGTGAGTGTGAGCAAAGGATGCCATGAAATCAGATCCCAATTAGTTGTTTCCTTTGCCAGCTTGATATCTATTCCCCTCTGATAGTTTCATATAGCTGGTTTTCAAATTGCTCTATATCTTGCCACATAATTAAGAAGCCTGGTGTTCTTCCACCTAATTTGGTTTTAGGAGCACACCAGGACATGAGTTGTGGGACCAGCATCCCACTGGAATCACCTCCCCAACCAGCTCAGAGGCCTGGCAATTGGATTCTGAGTCTAGACAAGAACATGTCAAAATAAAGAGGAGGGAAGCACTCCCAGCCCTCTTTCAACACAGCAAATGCCAGTGTTTTGAACCCTGCTTAGAACTCACTGGTTCTTCTGCTCTTTGAGAGTGAGCCTCTGAGGACCCAAGTAATGCTGGAGGTCACAGAGACCTCAGAGAATCCATAGATTTGTGGCTCTATGGCCCCAAGGAGCAGCACAGTGTATCATCCTCAGCACTGCAGACACCAGCCACACATGGGTGTACAGTAATCACGGCCAGGGAAAAGAGGGTGAGTGCTTGGGAATATTACTACCATTGTCTGTGTGGATCACTTCTGGGAGCGACAGTTGAGACTGACCAACACAAGTCTGACAGAGAGATGCCATGGGCTAAGCATGTCATGGGGTAAAGGGTGGCAACAATCCAGTAAAACTTCTCTCATGCTCACAGCATGCCTTATACAGATAAGAAATGACCAGGCACCTGCAGTAGCTATACCACTGGTCCCTGCCCCCACCAAAACATACTCCATCCATGATGGTTCATTTTATGTGTAAACTTGACTGGGTCACAGGGTATGTAAATATTTGGTCAAACATATTCTGGGTATGTCTTTGAGAGTGTTTCCAGATGAGATTAACATTGAAATCTGTACACTGAAGAAAACAGATTGCTCTCCCTAATGTGGGTGGACCTCATCCAATCAGCTCATGGTCTAAATAGAACAAAATGTTGGTGCTCACTGAGCAAAAGAGAATTCTTCCTGCCTGTAGATATTCAAGCTGTAACATCAGCTCTCCCTAGCTTCTGGCCTTTGGGTCAAACTGGAATACTAGCTCTGTGGATTTGGAACTTGCAAACCTCTGTAACTGTGTGAGTTAATTCCTTATAGTAAAGGTAGATATCCTACTGGTTCTGTTTCTCTAGAGAACTTTAATACACCATCTCTCGAGGAAACCTCTGACCCCACACCCTCAGCCTCCATGTTGGGAAGATGCTAGAAAGAGGAAGTGGGAAGGAGCCGAGGAGGCAGTGGGTGCAGGCAAGACAGGCCTGGCAGGTCTATCCTGCCCTCTCCCAATAGCTGTCATGTGTTGCATGTGTTGATTCTCAGATTCCTCATATGGGAACCAGGAAACATAAATCCCAGAATTAACATGGGCCAACCATCAGGTACCTGGTAGGCCATCAGCAAACTCTTGCTCTTTGGCCTAAAGCATGTTTGCCCTGTTGCTGATTTTCCAGGCAGTTGTTGTTTTATGCCTCCCCAGAAAAGCAAACCGTGCCTTGCTCTCTGACTAGGATTTGGTTGGGGTTGTGAACCTCATGCCCTCACTCAGTTCTCAAGCCTGCACCTTCCACCCCCACCCCTTGTGACCCTCTTAAACCTGACTCCACCATCATATCCCACACTATCAGATTGGCCCATGGGACTCACACATTATTCTTCTCTTAGAAACATTTCTGCTAGGGCAGCTTTCCCCGTGCTAAGTCAGCATGGAAGGCAACTGTCTGGCCCTTGGAAAAGAAGTCCATTCATCAGCCCACTGTTGCTGCTGATTTCATGGAGCAGTGGGTACTCTACAGGACTCCACAAACACTGCCTCTCCTGGCCAGAGTATGCTGGAAGGTACTTCTGTGGTCTTGCAATTCACGGACACTTTGTATAAGCTGAGGGGCAATGCCAGGTCCACAGAGGCTGAATGACTTCCTGATGTCCCAGAGTAGCTTGTCCTGACTTCAGCTGCCTTGCTCTAGTCCAGAAGCAAGTTGCTGGGCACCAGGATAGGGCCTGCACCCAGGCTTCAAAGAACAAGTCCCACCACATGTCTGTCACTGACCCTCCCCATCTACTTTACACTATGCTTTGTCTGCCAAGTTCATCATTGGAGCCCCTCTTGTCCCTCCCTTCTCCAACCTGATTGGTTATGGCCTGGCTGACCATGTGGTTTCATCTTCATATACCCTGCCTGGCTGGGTTTCAATTCAGCTCCTCCTCCCTTGCCTGAGCCATAGGTTGCAGGAGGCTCCTGCTGGGCCCCATCACAGCAGGCATTGGGCCTCTCCCCTGAGCTCCCCTTTGGGTGACCCTCCTATTGGTAATAGATTCTGCCTGAGCTCCAACATCTGATCCTGCCAGCCTCCCCTTTCTCACCTCCCACACTCCTCCTTTCCCTCAAGAACCCCAAGCCCCTGCTGACCCTTGCAGACCTCTGCTCTTCCCCATTCTGTCTTCTCCTGACCTCTCCCTCCCTTGCCTAACTCCTGCAAGGCTCAGAGCCACAACTCATCTCCCCTTGGGCAAAATGGTACAGGGGTATGGTCACGGTTGGCATATGCTGAATCTGTATTTTTTTTCCTGGCTCCTTACATTTGACCCTTAGTTCTACTTTAACTTCCCAGTCATCTCAAGATCCCTAGGCGGGGTCCTTCAGATCCACTCCCCAAGAGCTGTGTACTCTGCTTTGGACCTGAGCACCCACACATGGGTCCTCCAGCTCCTGCCTCAGGGGGGAGGCCAACTTCTGGGACTGACTCCAAAGCACATTTTCTTCCTGAATAGCTCATAACCCAGCTAAGTTCTTATCTTCAGGTTCTACCCCATGAGCACAGGGCATGAGAAACCCAGCATTACCCTGCATAATTATGATCTAATGGAGAGACTAAGGCCTGAAATAGACAGGGAGTGGCTCATGAGTGGGAGATGGTACATGAGTGTGCACATGTGTGTGTGCATGTGTGGTATATGTGAGACAGCATGTGCATGTGTGTGGGCAGTATGTGGTAGTGGTGGTCTGTATGTATGTGTGCAGTGTGTGGGTTTGGGTGGTATGTGGTGGTGGTGTGTGTGTGCTATGTGTATGGTATGTGGTGATGCTGGTATTATGTGTGCAGTGTGTGGTGTGGTGGTGGTAGTATGTGTATGGTATATGTGGGTGGTGTGTGGTGTGGTAGTGTCTGTGGTGGTAGGTGTTTGGTGGTATGTGCTGGTAGAAGTGTGAGTCTGTGAGGTATGTGGGTGGAGTGTGGTGGTGTGTGTGTGTGCAGTGTGTGGGTGGTGTGTGGTGGTGCATGTGTGTACAGTGTGTGGGTGGTGTGTGGTGGTGCGTGTGTGTGCAGTGTGTGGGTGGTGTGGTGGTGGGGTGCGTGTGTGGCATATGGGTGGTGTATGGTGGTAGAAGTATGTGTGGGTGTGGTGGTTTGTGTGCAGTATGGGTGGTATGTGGTGGTGGTGTGTGTGTGTGGTGTGTATTCATGCTTTCTGGCGCTAAATGGTGAGTGGGGTGGGGGCTGCCTTAGTGAGGAAATCATTTCTTCTCATCACTGCTTCCTAAAACCATAGAAGTGAAACTGGGGAGCTGAGGTTGCAGGGCAGAAGGGAGGCATCTGAAGACACCCCTGTGGAAGGCAGAAGAGCTTTTCTCCTTAGAACCAACATATCTTAACTGTGTTGCCTTAGGCAGGCTACTTAGTCTTTCTGAGATTTTTTTCTCATCTGTAAAATGGCAATAAGCACAAGGACCTCACAGGGTCATGCTGAGGGTTAAGTAAGACACTGGCTGTTCAGTCTCCACACAGCCCAGCTCTGAGCCCATGGTTCAGGAAAGAAGGGAGTTAAAGAAACATCCAGGGACTGGAAATATGGCTTGAGGAAAATGCCCCACCCAGAGAGTAAGAGCCCTGCCAGGCTTGGCTCAGAGCTGGGAAATTGTAAATGCAGCTTTATTATGTAAAGCGTATAAGTGATTTTCAGTATAATTAAGATGGATGGCTCTAATAATCCTGCAGGGTCCAATTCTGAGCCACATTAACAGGCATTTACAGGGAGTTTTTGTGCACTTTGCTTCAATGAGCACAGGGCCCATTAAAGGAATGTGTGGAAGACCAGGTTCTCCAGCCAACTGCCCTGGGCCGAAGCTAGTGGAGGGGCCTTAACTCAAAGGCCCAGAGGAACTGTGCAGAAGCCCCATATCCCAGGAAAGTCATCCTTCGCCCTTAGCTCTGCAGACAGAGCCATTTCTCATTCTCCCAGTCAGAAATGGTGCTTCATCACCCACAGGAAGCTGCACTGGGTCAAATTGTCAACCCATCACTCAGGTAAGTGAGAAGAGCTTACCAATGAACAAACCGAAATCCTAAAAGGGCATATATCTCTCCCCAAGAACACTCAGCTCACCAAAGCCAGGATCAAAGTCAGAGGGAGGGACCCAAACGTGATGAGGCTCAGTCTCTCTCCACCATGGAGGTCTCCTCTACAGCAGCCAGGCCGCCTCCCACCCAGTTATGGCATGTAGGGTGCTGGTGCTAGCAGCTCTTGGAGCCCCACTTTGCACAATGATACCAGTCATGCTAGCAGCTGGCATCATTATTATTCTTATTCTTGCCATCGTTTTATTTATAGTGCTTACTATGCAGTGGGCTCTTTACCTATTTTAATCTATGAAATAGGCATCATTATGTTTACCCCTAAGAGGTATATGAATTGCCGAGGCCTCATGGCTTGTTAAGGACTGTGCTGAAATTCTAACTGAATATCTCTGACCCTGGAGCCCACACAGAGCAGGGACACTGTGTGTCAGAAAGTTTCTGCTTATTTATAAAGATATAAGTGATCCAAAACTACCGATCAGAGAGCCATGTTTCCTCAAGCCTAGGGGAACCCCTCTCCTGCCCTACAACATCTCTCCTCACGCTGTTCATTTTGGGGACCTTCCACACCCTCCCAGAGCCTATCCCCACTTCCCACCAAACAGCAGGCTTGCAGATCTTCCATCCCTTCTTGTGAAAGCCTTAATTCCTCTCTGGACCTCAATGTCCCCACAACTGCATCAGCAAAAGGGTCATCCAGGAACCAGCAGGGTGCCCTGCACCCCACATAACCTCCACACCACTTGGCCCTCTCCTCTTATCAGTCAGTATGCAGGCAGCATTGGCCTCAAGCTCAGAGGCCTGGGCCGGTGCCCTGCTCTGCCTGTCACTAACTGGGTAGCCTCAGACAAACCACTCTGATCTCCCTAACCCTTGGTCCCTCCATCCTTAAAATGTACATATAAGTGCCTGCCACACACAGCTACCAGGAGGACTGAGGGCCTTGGTATCTAAAAACCTTGACCAGTGTCCGTTTTCAACCTCCCCTCCAGACAAAATGCCAGGGAAGAGAGAAAATGTAGGAAGGAAAAGTTCAGCTGCAGATGCTTGGTCTTTGGAGCCTGACTGATTGAGGGGGCCCCCTTTGTGGCAGCAGGGGAGACTTCCAGGATAGTTTCCCTAGCAACAAGCAGGGCCTGGAGGTTCCATTCTCCTGCTCCTGGGAGCTGCACAGACCACAGGAGGGACATAGAGGGGCCAGGCACTCACAACACCCTGAACCCTCACACTGGGCCATGACCTACAGTGCTTGAGGAAACTATAGTCTTCCTCTCTTTCTCTTTGTCCTGACTTCTGCCTCCCTGTACCTCAGGGGCACACCAAGCCCCACAGTTCTTGGACCAGAAACGGTCAGATACAGCCAGGAGTCCTCACTGGTACCTAGGTACTTAAATACCTTTGAATGTCCCCCCACCCAGGATCACTGGCTCAGCCTAACACTCTTGGGCAAGTAGGGTGTCTTAACAGGTTGTGTGGGACATGCTCAGAGCAGGGCTCAGGACAGGGTTCAGATGGCCTCACCTTGCAGCTCCTCTCTGTATGGCAAGAGCAGATCCCTTACCCTCTCTGCGCCCTTCGTCCTGCACGTATAAAATCAGGATAGCCACACCCCGTCACATGAGCTCACCCATGCAGTAGAGCTCCATCCAGATACTCTTCCTTTTCCTGGCTCAATGCCTTCTGATTGAGCGACAGGGTGCTGCTGGAGGGGACTGCAGGGGACAGGACAGCAACCAATATCTCTAATTGCCCCCAAATACTTCTTGTTTGGGTTTCCTGAGAACATGACAATTTTCCTTTTAATTTAAGAATAATTGAATCAACAATATTGTATTAGTTTCAAGTGCACAATATAGTGATTCAAATTTTATATATTACAGAATGTTCACCACAGTAAGTCTAGGTACCATCTGTCACCATACAAAGTTGTTACAATATTGTTGACTGTATTCCCAATGCTCTACAGTACATCCCATGAATTTTTTATTTTATAAATGGAAGACTGTACCTCTGTACCAATTTATGTTCCCACCAACAGTGAAAAATGGTCTCCTTTTCTCCACATTCTCACCAAAACTTGTTATTTCTTGTCTTTGATACTAGCCACTCTGACAGGTGCAAGGTGTTATCTCACTGTAGTTCTGATTTGTATTTCCTGATGACCAGTGATAATGAGCATCTTTTCATGTGTCTGTTGACCATCTGGTTGTCTTCTTTGGAAAAATGTCTATTCATTTCCTCATCCCATTTTTAGATCATATTTTTTAAATACTGAATTCAGTTACTTATATATTTTGCATATTAACCCCTTATGAGATACATCACTTGCAAATACCTTTTCATTTTGATCGTTTCCTTCACAGTGCAAAAAGCTCTTTGGTTGGATGTAGTTCCATTTGTTTATTTTTCTTTTTGTTGCCCTTGCTAGAGAAAATAGATTCAAGAAAAGTCTCTAAGACCAATATCAAAGAGCTTATTGACTATGTGTTCTTCTAAGAGTTTTATAGTTTCAGGTCTTCTATTTAAGTCTTTAATTCATTTTGAGTTGATTTTTGTGTATGGTATATGAGAGTGGTCCAATTGCATTCTTTTGCATGTAGTTGGCATGACAATATTCTAGGCTGGAGCTCTGTGTGAGTTTTAAAAACTTTTAAAATTCTATAAGTGACCTTTGATAATAAAAATTAACAAGCTGAAAAAGTATAACTATTCACCCTGAGCAATGGATCTTCAGGTCAGAGAGATCTGGGTTTTTTACCTGCTATCTCGTCACATTGCCCACAGAAGTGACTCATATCAGGTGCATGTCGCATAGGGATGCTCACCCTTGCTTCCAAAGCTGATGTGGTGATCACCCTCACTGGTCACCAAGTATGCAGCTTCTCCTCTGGCCAAAGGGTGGGAGGGAGGGTATGGGGAGCCAGCTGGGGAGGAAGGCATCTTAACAGAAAGGCTCTTTCCAGCCACTTTGTAAAATGTCATGCCTGTAAGGTGACCACAGCTTTGTAAGTGCCCACATCATTGAGGTTGGAAAAGGCCATATGGCTAGATCTACCTGTGACTTGTGAGTGGAAGCAATCTCTACTGCTTATGCTGCTAGAGACTTTAAGTACCCACAAAAGACCCTCTCTTCTCCCTTTGGCATGGTGTTTCTCAAGATCCAAAAGAGGGGCTGCTTTATCTGTCAGAATCTCTGAGTGGCTCTGATGAGCAGAGACCCAGTCAACGCATATGGATAAGTAGCATAAAGGACAAATAACTCTTTGTTTTTTTCAGGCCACTGAAAGGTGAGAGTATGTGGTTAGAGCCCGACCTTGCCTACCTGGACTGATATAATTACTGTAAAGATTAAATGTGATTATGTGGATAAAGCACCTGGCTCACAGCAGGTTCTGAAATGATAGCTGTGTCTCCTTGAAGCTTAAACTACAGAGTACAAAGCCTCTCCTTCAATAGCAAGGAAGTCAAATACTCCCAACAGAAAGGACATCCTGGTACATATTGAAATATAAGTGAGGAGGAGCATATTTTTTCCCAAAAAGCAGCTGTGGCTAGGAAGGCAGTGAAAATATGCAGGTGTCAGGTGTGGAAGCCTGGAAAGGAGTAGAAAGAGGCATGGGAGTATGCTGTATATCACCCTCCCCAACATGGAGATACCCAGAGCAGATTACCTTTGTCCACTGCCTTGGGGGGACTTCAACCAGAAGATAAATACCAAGGATCTGGGGAATCCCTGGCTGCAGCTGTGGCTAGAGAGGATGAAGAATGGGAGGAGGAGTTTACTAGAAGTATGGCAGCACAGAGCAGGGCCTGACAGGCAGCAGAAAGCACAGCCCAGCTCCCAAAAAGAGAAAAAGAACCCTCCAGGCCTCTCCCGTGCCCTCCAACTAGCTGCCAAGCTAGGTCCAGTCCAGCCCCTAACAACTAGCCCTGCTGAGCATCCGCTCCAGCTAGACCTCATGACCCACGGTCCACATCCACTACTGCCTACCCTTTAGCTTTGAGCAACATAAAAAGCCCAGAGGAAGCAATCGCCCACCTCCTCCCAGCCATAGTAGAAGGCTCTTCATTCTATCATTTCTGTGGAGCTCCTAGCACAGCTCTCAGCAAGCTTCAGGCACAATCAATGATGTTTCCTAGATGGATGGGAAAGGACTATAGCGCCTGACAACCAAAGGAGGCGGGGAAAGCTCGCCCAGCAGGTGGGAACTTGGACTCCTCTGTTGCAAGGCTCTCCCTGGTCTCAAGAAGTCTCATCCAGCCTGCACCCACAGTGGCCCCACCACTCACAGCCTTCAGGACTGACTAGATCTCCATTTTCTCTGGATCCAGAGGAATTGTTTTCCAGTGTCCTGCAGGCATAAGTGTGTAAAGACTACTTCCAGATGCAAATCAACAGCAGTCAGCTACTCATCCATACTAGTTAACCCTTAAGTAAGATGCATACTGTAGTATGTGCAAACGTGTGTGTGTGTGTGTGTGTGTGTGCTCATGCACAGGCATGCCTGGGTTGCCAGCCACATGGCTATTCAGCTCCCAGCAGGACAAAACTCATCCCCCTGTACCCTGGCACACTGGTCTCTCGCAGGGGGATACCCACTGATTGTGCACGTCTAACGGTGTCTGTTGTGATTGAGCACCATTCCTAGTAGTACGCACTTCACAGTACTTAGTTATTGTTATTTGGCAACAGGATCCACTTGAATTCAGGTCCACCTAAAGAGAAGGGTAAGGACTGGAGAGAAATTTATAACATACATTATGTTAAGCACTTGATAACACATATTCACAAAATCCCCAGGAGATGGTGCTAATTATCCCCATTTTAAATTTGAAGATACAAGGATCAGGGATGTGAAGAAACTGGCCCAAAATAATACAACAGGGAAATGTCAGAGCAAGATTTCAAACCCAGATCCAACTCAGGAAAGATTGCATGTGCATTTATTCCCTGTTTCCTCATTTCCACAAGGAGGAAGGACCGCAGTAAACCCAGTCTATCTCTTCACTCCATCTCTACTGCTTCAGATAGTAATGAATGGCAGTGGTCATGGCGTCCATTCACCTGGGGCCCTAAACCTGTGACCCTCAGTGTGGCTAACAGGGTTTGCATAGAGTCCACTTGCAGACCCAAAACTTCTTTGTGTTCTTGTCCCCAGGACTGAAGAACTTCAGGCAGGAGCAGGCCACCACCACTTTGGTTTCCTGCTCTGCCTGAGGCCCCTAATTCCTCCTTGCAGATCCCTTAGCTATGTGCACCCACCATTGGCCTTAAGGCTGTGTCCCTCCCCTATTGATGAACAAGTCTGTACTTAGGGCTTCTCATGGACCTATGACCCCAGTATCTCTTGTTTCATTAAAGGACAAGCAGTCCCTAAGTCCTTCAAAGATCTCCAAAATTCTTGGCAGTAGCACATCCTCCTAACTTCAGGTATACACCATAACAGCCTCAATGGCCAGCTCAGCAGAGAGAAGATGTTCTAGTTCCCAAAATAGCTATGGCCTTCCGACAGCCAAAGGCCCTGTTTTGCCCTACTCAAGCACCAAAAACCAAAAAGCCATGGAGGATGGAGTCTTACCATACCTGAGAGTTCTCTGCCTCTTCGCCTTCTTCTCCAGGGAAAACAAATACTCCATTTGGAAACTGGAGACTTGTCCCATCAAGACCACTTTTGGGGCGCCTGGTTTACTCAGTTGGTTAAGTGCCTACCTTTGGCTCAGGTCATGATTCCAGGGTTCTGGGATGGAGCCCCATGTCCAGCTCTCTGCTCAGCAGGGAGCCTGCTTCTCCCTCTCCCTCTGCTGCTCCCCCTGCTTGTCCTATCTCTCTCTCAAATAATAAATAAAATCTTATAAGGAAAAAAAAGACCACTTTTGACCAGCATAAGTGAACCCATTGTCTCTACCTGCCACATTTACTTTAGAAATCAGACCTGTCTTGGACACTTCTGGAAAGGTCCCATTCTTTTTTTCAAGGAACCTATGAGAAAGAACATACTGAAAGAAACAAAGAGAGGAGATGAGCAAACTTGCGTCAAGGGCTACTACATATAACCACTGGAAGAAAGCAAGTAATATCAGAATTATCCCAGTGCCTTAGAACACAGACATTCTGCTCTGAACTTGTGACTGAATGAGAGGAGCCACTTCTCCTTCTCTGAGATAGTAGTTGGGGCCTCATAGGGGAATCAGGAGAGTACTAGGCTCTCAGCAAGAAGTCAGAAGCCCCTGCATCCAAAATAGGGAAGAAGAACATAAGAACATTGTGTGTGGAGAGTAGCAATGGGGAGCTCAGCATCAGAGAGAGGAGCAGACACTTTAGGCCAGCTGCATAAACTGTGCTCACGACCCCAGGGGAGACATATCCTGAGGACTTCCCAACCTACTGACAGTGGGAGAGCCACAAGAGCTGAGAGCTTGCAAAAACGAGATGACCCAGAGAAATGTTATTGTGATTGTGATCCCCTATTTGAAAGCAGGCTGGTAAGGTCTGGGGGGGAGTATGGCTTATACTGGATTTTAATGCCATTTTAAATCAATAGTAAAAAAAAAAAAAATGTGTCCCAAATCAGCAGATAACAAATTGCCTAATGAAAAACTTAGATATGGCCTTCTGAGGGATCAGAAGATGTAGAAATCACTGAGATGGAAAAACCTGAGTAGGCTTTATTGATGCAGGAACTCAGTGAGCATAAAATGGAAAATTTGAGAGATAGACGGTATAAGTATAGGGTGGTAAGCCTTGGTCTGGAAAGCACCGAGCTGCACTTGAACCTTCATCAGTTCCCATCCTGGGCCTCAGCTCACTCCTCCTAGGAAGAACACATGCGTCACTGAGCCCCATTAAGGCCATGCCCATCTCTTACCCTACATGATTCTCTAGAAGCAGCAAGAAGATGGCCAGGAGCTCCTAGTTTTGCAGACCCTATTTCCTTAACCCTTGATTGTGGAGATAATGTCTCTAACTAGAAACAGAGGTGGAAGACAAAATGTCCTATAGATGCTTGCCCTTGCCTCCTTGAATACCAAAGGACCATGGCCTCAGCCTTTCCCAGAAGAAGCATCTCACTTTAAATTCCTCCCAATTTTAGTCAAAATTCTTTTGATGGTCGTTAAAATTACATGAGTGGCTTCATGAAATTTTAATCTTCTCTAGCAGCAAGTTCTACAGGAGAAGTCCCCCCAGGCGTCTCCATTGATCATTCTAAGTAGATACAACAAAGCATTTCAAGACATGAGTTTTAACCAGAAAGAAAATGAAATGAATATTTCATTTATGATGGGTCATCTGGTGAGGATTTTTTTTTCATTAAAAAAATCAAACAACTAAATCCAATCTTTTGTAAAGGCATTGACCAAGGCGACACTAACCTCATGGATTTATCAAACACCCTTTCAGTGAAGCTTCCTTGTAACAACTGCACTGGATTTACAAGCCAATAACCTCTAAGATAGTTTTGCTGACCAACTAAGCTAATCTGCTTGTGTACTCTGTGAAAATAGATGCCCTTGTAATGTTCCACTTGTCCCTAGATCTCTCATTGCTACTCTCCTGCTATCTCCACAATTCAGCACCTGTGAATCAAAAGCTTGGACCTGGAACTTGAGAACCTCTCAGAAGGTTCCAACAGAAGCGTTACAAAGACTGGATCCAGGTGTATTCAAGCCAAAATATTAATGAGCAGAAATAACTTCATGTGTTGTTGTTGTGTGGTAAAGAATCTGGCTGGCCTTTCTCTCTGGTTCCCAGGAGGTAACCTCTAAATCCTTGGATTTAACCTGAGTGATAGGAATGTCTTTGCTACTTATGGGGGGCTTACTGCTGACATTATGCTAAGGCAGTGACTCAAGACAGGATCTCGCTAGGCCAGAAATACCATGTGTTTAGAGTGTTTGCACTTTGATCCAGGTGGTATCAGCCCAGCCTCTAAGAGGAGGGGGAAGATGGAGGTTGAATTTAATCACATAGCGAATGACTCAATCATGTCTATACAATGAAACCCCAATAAAAATTGTAGACACTGAAGCTCAAGTGAGCTTCCTAGAAAAGGAATGTACCAGGAGGGTGAGGCATCCTGAAGATAGAGAAGCTTCACATTTGTGACCCTCCTATTTGTCTCTTCATTTGGTTGTTCCCAATTTGTATCCTTTATAATAAAGCTATAGTCATAAGTATAGCACTTGCTTGAGTTTTGTGAGTCTTTCTAGCAAATCATGAAACCTGGGGGGGATAGTGGGAATACCCATATTTGTAACCAGGTGGTAAGAAATGTAGATGGCCTGGAACCCAAGACCCTGTGGCTAGTGTCTGAAGTGAGGTCAGTCTTATGAAGGATGGTGACCTTAACCTATGGAGTATGCACTAACTCCAGGTAGTTGGTGTCAGTTGGTGTCAATGCAGCTATGCCTCTAACTAACTTATTTTCACACTAAGGGGCTATGGGGAGGAATAGTTTCATAACCCAAATTGGTGACTAATTATGTGGGGAGGGGGGCTAGTGACATTATCACAGATCCAAAGAGTAAATATTTGAGATTTAGAGGTGTAGTAGGCAGAATTCTGTGATGATACCCAATATTCCTGTCCCCTCTTGTCCATACTCAGTATAATCCTGTGCCCCTGAACATAAGGCAGTGTGGTGAATATAAAGGATTTCACTCCTCTGATTAGCTTATGATATGCCCTTGACTCTTGAACAACTTAAGGATTCAGGGCACCAACCCCTTCCACACAGTGGAAAATCCACACATAACTTTTGTCTCCCCAAAAACTTAATTACTAATAGCATACTGTTGACCTGAAGCCTAACAATAATATAAGCAATTAACACATATTTTCTGTTATATGTATTATATACTTTATTCTTCCAATAAACTATAGAAAGGAAAATGTTAAGAAACCATAAAGAAGAAAAAATGCATTTATAGTACTATAATGTATTTGTTGAAAAGAAAAATTGTGCTTGTAATTGAACCCACACAGTTACAACCCATGTTGTTCAAGGGTCAACTCTATAACATCACAATTTCAGCCTTGTGAGACCCTGATAGAGAACCAGATGAGCCTTGCCCAAACTTCTGACCTATAAGACCATAAAATGATGAATGTGTGTTGTTTCAGGCCACTAAGTTTGTGGTAACTGGTTATGAAGCAATATGCAGGGAAACCTATGTGTGATGGTATCAAACAAATTTTGCCAATACCAAAGAAGATCCAGTTGGCAGAGAGAAATGGTTTGAAAGGAAAGCAATCAGAATGTGGGGGATACAGGAAACCATATTCTAAGATGGGAACCTAAAAAAAAAAAAACAAAAACAAAAACAACAACAACAAAAAAAACCTCTTGGGCCAGAGGGATGTTTGGTCCCAAAGAAGCAGCTTAATTTGTGTCTTCAAAAACTGCAGGAGCTTTCCTGTGTCAGGGTTAGGAGACATGCCCAAGTTGCAGGAGGCACAGGATGGATGTGATCCTGATATACAGAAGAAGTCTCTAATACTCCCAAGATGCCTAGGAAGGGAAAGGGCTGCCTTTATTATTTAAACTTCTAATTCAATCCAAATTCCTAATTCATTCCAAGTACACAACAAACTATTGAACTAAATTAGAAATAAGAAGAGAAATCAAGGCAAACAAGTCGAAGCTAGAAAATGAATAGGTGAAGAGCTACCAGTCATAGGCAATGTGTTGGATCAAAAGCTCCCCAAGCCCATGGTCTCTGTGATTCTACATTTAAATACTACTTCAGGGACGCCTGGGTGGCTCAGTGGGTTAAACCTCTGCCTTCAGCTCAGGTCATGATCTCAGGGTCCTGGGATGGAGCCCCGAATCGGGCTCTCTGCTCAGCAGGGAGACTGCTTCCCCACCCCACTCCGCCCCCACTCTATCTCTGTCTGCCTCCCTGCCTACTTGTGATCTCTGTGGGTCAAATAAATAAATAAAATCTTTACCACTTCAAAGTCAGCACCACTTTAGTTGACTGACACTAGGATGCCAGGGTGAATTGAGATGGTATTGGGCCAAGGACAAAGTGACGCCTGAAAACCTACCCTCACAAGTTTCCCAGAGGACAAGCATATATTAAGGTAAGGGAAGATGTAGCACACTCTAGGGCTTAGACCCAAATCTTAGGGTAGAACTCTAACAAATATGACTGCTTCTTACAGAATATTCCCTTTACTTAAGCAGGGGTTTCCTGATAGCCTGATGCCAAAGCACTCTAAAGACCTACTCCGATTATTTCACCACCCAAAACAAAATCCTAAGTATTGAACATCACCACCTCCATTTTGAGAAAAGACTATTTCTGCCAGGGAAAAGCAAAAGAGAACAAATAAGACCAAAGAAAGTCAGAAAAGGAACCCAGTGCCCAGGGGAGGCTGACCTAGGTCACCTATTCCAGGCTTTTCTTCATCCAAGGAGAGCCAAAAGATCCGGACCACTTGTCATTCTGGGGTGTCACTATGGAGGTTCTCCTCACCTCTCTGCAAGGTTAGATTTTCCATTTCCTGACTTCCTGTCCTCATCTTGTTTCCTTGTTTTGTTCCTTTAGTTGGAGCATATCCACCAATAGTTTTTTGAGAAAAGATAATAGAGTTTAATTTTAGACCTTGTCTGGTTGAAATAGTCTTTCTTCCTCCTTGACTGACATTTTCCTCAGTATGGAGTTAGAACATGGATACATTTTTTCTCATAATATAAAATTGTTCCATAGTCTACTATTTCCTACATTGCTCTTGAGAAGTCTGAAGTAATTCTGATTATTGTACATGGTCTGTTTTTTTCTCTGTGCCTTGGTGTGGTTTTTCCTATTCCTACCCCTCAATACCTTCTCAGTGGGCCCCTTCAATATGGAAATACATGTCTCTAAAATTTCTTCCTTGTATCATTTCTGTCAATACTGTGTTTTCACACAGGCTGGGCAGAGCCCCCCTCCCACCACAAGTGATGGCAAACATTGTAAGCTACTAACTTGCATAATTACTTACCTCTGAATGGTATCCAGGGCATCAGAGGAGGGAGCACTGCTTTTTCCAGCCCTGATTCGGGACCTTCCCTTCCAGAGCATGGCCTGAGTTGAAAAAGTATGCTAATTCCTTAACCTCAAAACTGTCCAGAGTCATTGGGAAAGCATCAGCTGTGCAGTACTCAGAATCACTCTCTCATCTCAGAGCCCACCTGATGGAATTTACCAGTTCAACTATTTCTTCTGGCAAATCTTGATGCCTGTCCTCCAAATTCCTCTCCCTATAAGATAAAATTCCTATCCATATATACTTCTTACCAAATTTCTATCATGAATAATTTTTCCATCAATTTTCTCTGTTCTTTCTTTCTGAACTTGTATTAGCTGGATATTGGAATTCATGGATTGACTATTTAATGTATCTTTTTTTCCCTATTTCTTGTGTCTGTCTTTCTCTACTTCTGTCTGGGAGATTTCCAAAACTTTATCTCCTAACACTTCTATGGAATTTTTAAAAATTCCTGCTATTATATTTTTAATTTCCAATAACTTTTGTTATTCTATTTTTCCTTTACATAGCAGTCTCTTTTTGTCTGGAGAAAGCAATAATTTATTTAAATAGTGGCGTTCTAAATTTTCTTTTGTTTCTCTCTATATCTTTGTACCCTTTTTTTTTCCCATGGTTTTTGATTTCTTGCTATTAGGTTTCGTTTGTTTTGTTCTGTTTTGTTCTGTTTTGTTTTTCCTCTTGTTCATGTAAGAAGCATCTTCAAATGCCTGGTGGCTTTCAGCTGCTCATAATCCAGCCTCAGACACTCAGAAGCTGATTGGAAGCATGACATAGAAGACAAAAAGCTTACCAGCTAAGCAGTGACAAATATTCCGCTGGCTTTTCTTTACCCAAAAGTAAGGAGCTTTGTTTTTCTTCAATGCACATTACACACAAGAACTACTGGCCCAAAGATGACTTCTCTCTCTGTACATCCAGTTACCGGCTGGAACTCTGTCTACAGTGTGTCTACACTACACTGTGGTAGGAATAGCTATGTTCCTTTGACTTGGGCAGGCACAAGACAGCTGCTAATTTACATGTGCCATGAAAAAGATGTATGTTCCATAAGCTTCCCCTTGGCTGACCATCTCTATGTGGAAAAGTGTATCACATTCTTTACATAACTAGCCCTCTCTGTGCTGTTCCCTCCTGACTTCTCAAATTTCAGCCAATTGAACTGTTTCATACATGGTAAATACCATCAGGAGAGCTGATCATCAACCACAAGACTGCACAGCCACTTCTCTGATCCTCACAAGAATCCTCCCCAAGAACATCAGTGACCTCATATTCAGAGGGAGATATTGAGACCTTAACTTGGGTCTGGCACCAAAGCCTAGTTTTGTATCATAACTGGCCCTCACCGTGCCCTGTAGAATTTACCTTTGTTCTGCAAAGAGAATGTGGTTTCCAGGGAGAGGGACTACCATCATTCCATGTGGAACTGCTCGGCAGGGTATTAAGAGCACAGAGAGAAGACCCCAGAAGATGCTGCTTCTCCTGCTTGCCTGTCTCTTGCCTGCCATCAATGGGAAGAGCTGCTTCCACTGCTGGCCACAACTGCCTGCATTGATAGACTATGACCTGCAGATTCTATGGGGCTCCCCAGGACCACCCAGAGATCTCTCCCAAAGCATCCATTCCCTATTCCTGAAGAAGGATTATGTCTTCCTAGAACCCTGGTATCTTGGTGAGGCACAGCCTAGACACCAGGGATCAAGGCTAGGCCCTTTACCTGACCTGAGATCTTATGCCCCCAACTGCCCTTCATTCCACATCTCATTCTCAGATCATGCCCATATGGAGGAAGCAACAGCCAAATTATTCAATCACATAGATGAAGCCATTAAGAAGTTTCGAGATGGTGAGGAACCCCCAGGCTTCTGTTGACAAAACCCAGAACCCAAGGCACTCCTAGAGGGCCTGCTGGCCTGGGGTGGGGATATGTGGTGAAGAGTGGTGACAGACCTAGCCTCTATGTGCTCTGTGCAGTTACTGTTTGAAAAACCTGGCTTGAATTCCCAATCTTGAGTTATGTAATTGTTTCCACCTATAAATTGTAGATGATGAGCACACCTCTTCCTCTCTTCCTTTTCCACTCAGATAAACCATCACTTCTGGGAGAGATTAATGTCCAGAAACAGGTGTTTACTAACAGGCTGAATGAGATGTCTAAGAAGCTGAAGGAGAAGGGTGAGAGGTGGAGATGGCCCCTGCCCACCACCCAGCCCCTCACCTTCCCCAGGACTGAGAAGAACAGAGCCCAGTCTGCAGCCCCTCCAATGTCCCTCCCCAGGAATCCCCATTTGCCCACATACTGGGCGCCTGTCCACACCTTCTCCAAGTTCCCTTTCTTGATGATACCCCAACCCTTCGTGGCTCTGTCTGCCTCCCCCAGCACCTCAGTTTCTCTATCATCTCACCCTCCTGGGCAGCTTGTAACAAGTCTTGTGGTGAGTATGTATGGGGACTTGGGGGTGGGGGAATGAGAGGTGAGGGGCACATGGCCCTGGCTAAGGCTCCTACCATCCCCTCTCACAGAGCTACACCCCACATTGGAGGTCATCAATTGTGCCAGCTGCAAGACACACCTTCTTACCTGCAAAGACCCAACTCTCTGCCCAGGTCAGTGGCAGCTAGCCATCCTGCATCCAACCTGCCCCTACTCCATCCTGGGTCATTGTTGTCTTTGGATTGTCTTCCTCCTCTTCTCAGCCTCAAGCTCTTTTTGCTGTCCATCCAGAGAACATAGCAACTCCTGGGATTTCTTGATGCCACATGTCCAACTTCAGAGCCATAAAGCCATCTGCCTCTAGGACATCTCCCCTGGAGGTCTCTCGGGCCCTCAAAGCAAGCATGCTTGGAAACGTATTCAAACTCAACTCCCCCACCCCCAATCTGCTCTTCCCTCAGGATCCCTCTCAGCAAATGGCCCCACACAAGCCCTAAGCCTCCTAAATGAGGAACTTCCCTCCCCCATATTCAAGACATGCAATCACCAAATCTTGTTAAATAATTCTTAAATGTGTTACCATATTTTAATTGCAGTATCCACCACCATTCTTCAGGCATCCTCACTTCTCATCAGGATTATGCTAGCGTCACTCTGCTGGCCTCACTGCCCCTCTTGGCCACATCTTACTCAACAACCAAGGGAACCTTCTCAAGGAGCAAATCTTCCTATGACACTCCATGTTTGTAGCCCAACTGCCCCCCAGATAAGGCCTAGCTCTTCGGAAGGCCTTGTGCAACTAGCCCCTGCACACCTTCCACCACCCCACTCCTCCCCAGCCACACTGAGCTGCTGACATGCTGTACATACAGATGACTTCAAGCTTTTTCTTTGAACATTCTGTGTCTTCTGCCTACAGCACAACTTTTCACTTGACCATGGGACCAAAACTGAATTCGTACTTGTTTTTCAAAGTCCGGTCAAAAGTCCTATTTCCTAAGAAGGCTTCCCTGACAAACTCCCCCACCTGAGGCTCATCAGCCTTCCTTGTGGCTACTTTTCCTCTGTTCTGTCTTCCTCTGCTTCCCTGGGACACCACACCATAATTGTTTGCTTATCTACCTCATAGAGACCATGTCTCATTTATCTCTAATATATGCCAGGTATACAGTAGGTGTTCAGTAAGTGTTTGCAAACAAATGACTGAGTGGACAAATACAAGGAGGAAAGAATGTAGTCTCTCTGGGCCCAGATGGCCCTCCTTGCCCCGCAAACACCTGGCTCCCCCTTTTATACCCCCCCCCCCAGCCAGGAGCCGGAGAATCCTCGCATGGGTTGTAAGCCTTGGCATTATTCTGCTTCTGGCAGCCGTAGCAGGAAGTGGGTGAGTGACTCTCAAGCCCTAGCATCCCCAGAGAAGACAAACCTACTCCTTGACTGACCCATCTCCACTCTGTTTCCTGGCTCAGATGGTACGTTTTCTGGCATGAGAAGAGGAAGAAGGAAGCTGAAAAGGTACTGGGAATGGAGACCCCTGACAGAACGTAGGTCTCCCAAGGAGAGAAAGCTGGGGGTAGCAAGGCTGGAGGTCTCAACCCTGGCTCCCAGACTGTGACATCCAGAACAGAGTGGGATCAAGGCTGGGGCTCAGGAGGCCCCATACCCTCTTACTGTGAGTACACACTCAGGGCCAGGGGCCCAGGAAACAGTGGCAGCAAATCTCCACAAGGTGCCATCCACCTATAGTTGTCCTTGTCCCTCTGGAGACCATCTCCCCACATGGGCCACTGCACTCCCTGACATATATAGACAATCAACATGGCCCTCCTGCTCTCTGCTCCTGGTTAGGTTCAGCCAGCAAGAGTTCAGAGGGACAGAGGCAAGGGCATGCAGAAGGTGGAGGTGGAAATGCCCTGCTTTTTGTCTCAGCAGGAACCCAGCAGTCCACTGGTCTGAACCAAGATCACAGTTGCTGTTGGGAAGCTTCTTCATCTCTGAGTTCCAGTAACTGTCCCTTGCCTGACACTCTCCGACAGGGGGTGGTAGCATTCCTGTGGTCCAAAAGACTACACTCTGTCTTGTGGTTTCCCTATGTCTGTGCCTTGTAAATACCTTTCATTAAAACACCTTCCTATTATTCTGATGAACTGTAGTATCGGCTTTCTGCAGGGTCCAGACAGACCCACCTGACACTGAGATCATCTCCATAAGGTCCTAAAGGGGCTTGTTCCCTCCTCTCACCCTCCCTCTGCTGGCCCACCACCCTTATCCTTCTGAAACACCCCTCTCCTACTTCTCTGGTCCCAGCAGTGGTAACTCCACAGGCTCAGTCCAGTCTCACTTAATTCTAGCACTAAAGATGAAGGCAGAGATGGCCTGGGTCCCTGTGCCCAGGTATTGAACAGAGGTGGTGAGAGGCCAGCTCATGGCCCAGGGACTAGGAGAAGAAAGGCTTCAGAAAACAGGCTCCAAGTCACATTCAATCAGATCTCCCTGACATCCTGGCTAAGGTGCCCAGCCTGGCAACACCCAGGTCCCCAGTGAATCTGGTGCTGCTAACAATGATGTTTCCCTGACTCTGCCTGTGGTAGTGGGAATAGACAGGGATGGCGGGGGGGGGGGGGGGGGGGGGGGGGGTAGAAGGAAGGGGCTTTGCCTCCTCCTCCTCCCTCCCCATGTCCCTTTCCTGTTTGCCCCCAAGGCTGCCAGATTAAATGGAACCTCTGAGTCCTCCAGGCACAACTCTGCCCTTTCCACTCAACCTTGCGTCTTTCTTCACTACTTCTCCTGGCCTGTCATCCTTGGCTCAGGCTCAGGCTCTATTTGAGACTAAACAGGCTCTACTCTGGCAACACTGAAGCCACTGCCAGGCCCAGAACCTGTTCAGCAGGTCAACCACTGGGCACTGAAAGGAATCATGTCTGGGACCAGAGCTAAGGACAAGAACCCAGAACCTGGACTCGAGTCCTGTCTCTGATGCCAAGGTTTTAGTCTCCCCCTTCTGCATCTGTTCCTCCATCTGAGCATGCAGGGAGGATGTCATGCTTCGGCCAGGTTGATGTACCCTGGCCTTGGAGCCCACTGGATTCATATTTGCCATCCTACATTTGCTCATTCTTTGGGTCAAAATGTAATGCCCTCACCCCTTCCCCTCACCCCCAGTCCACTGAAATCCTGCCAGGACCCACATCCCAGTTCCTGAAACAAGCCTTCTTGTCTCCACAGGCCTTTCTGGTGCCCCTCTTCCAGAGCTAGCACCCAGGCTGGAAGTGACCTGTCTCCAGTAGCACCAGCCCGCCATAAGGGCAGCAACTTGGCTGCAATGGGGGGACTGCAAGAGACTGAGGCAAGATGTATATAGACCATAAATGGCAACCAGTACAGGGAGTCCAATGGCTGAGAGTAGCTGTGGTATCTCCAGCCATAGGTATCTCCAGCCCCCAGCCCAGGAAGACCCAGGAAGCACCCTCTTCCAAGGTGGTGTCTTCAACAATGAGAAACCATGGAAGGTGTGAAGGGAGAGAGAAGTGTTGTCATTGAAAGTTTAGTGTTGCAGCAGAGCAGAGGTATGAGAGGTTTGATAGGTTCAGGCAACTCCAAGAAATGTGATATGGCTGAAGGGAGAGGCCCAGGTAAGAGGACGTTGAGAGGTGGGGCCCACAGAAGCACCCAGGCCCAAAGGGAATGAAAGCAAGTGAGCAGGACGGGCTAGGAAGAAGTAGTGGAGGGCTTTACCAGTGGCAGGCCTGAGTCCTAGGAGAGGTCAGGGACCCAGGCAGGGAAAGAGTAGCTATGCCCAGGCGTATGTGGTTCCACATGCTGGCAGCTGAGATGTCCCCTCCATCCAGCTCCAGACTATCCCTGCCTCACAAAACTGAGGAAGGGTCCATAGATATAAGGTTTTTGGAAAAGCATAAGGACATAGCTATAGTCAAATGGTGAGAATGTCCTCATAACCATTATGAATGACTGAGCCAGAGCCCCAGCAGTAGTAATGGACCTCCAGGAAACTGTGATTCTGTGTGTCTATAAAAGCTGGCTGCCACCTAGGACAGAGGGAAAGCCAGGCTTTCATGGTGGTGATATTGGTTTCCTATATATATTTAAAATGGGACTTAAACCATTACTTCAAAAGTATCCAGAGCAACTGCTTTCTGATTCATGCAGAGGAAATAGAAAATCCGGGGTAAATTTATGAGTTTGTGTGTCTGTATGTGTATATCTCTTATCAACAGATTTTTTTTATTATTATTTGAGGGCATATTTGCATGAAAAGCAGATACTGAGTTCTGCTAGAGTAGAAAGATCAAAGAATTTTGACTCAGGTAAATCTTGGTCAAAATATAGACTCTGAAGGACTTTATGCTTCCAGGTATGACAGAGCAGCTTACAGCACACCAACACTACCGTCAAGGGCAACTAAAAATAAAATACATCAAAAGAGCAAAACAAAACAAAAGTCTGTTTAAGGCACCAGGTCCCTAATGCGTCCAAGGTCCCAGAGGGAAGTAGAGATCTCTGTGGTTACAAGCCCTTGTCCTGCAATGAGTTTCTCCTTGGCACTTCTGGGCTTTAACAGTAGAGGTGGAGAAGCTTGGGGGAGCTGTCCAGCAGATGCCTGCAAAGTGTGAAGAAGTCGTCAAAGCTTTTAACAATATCATGGGCTGAAGAGACAAAACTTGGAGCTCTACTTTGCCAAGACAGAATGTGAGAGGTCCAGACCCCTGGAAGTACAGAGATGCAGAAAATGCAAACAAATGCATCGCATCTGTTTGTCCCATCCTCTCCGGAGCATTCCTGTTCTTAATCGGCACAGGCCCAGAGACAAAGAAATCAAACAGAAAAGATCTGAAATGCAATTTGTCAGAGATTTGCCTGCTAAGGAAATAGAAATTAGAGTTTGCTGACCCACATAGGAAGACAAGTTTTAATAAATAGTCCAAGGTATTGATTGGTGATAGCCTAGTACACCAGAGGCGGACCAATTCTTACAAAGCATGGATTTCAGCCTCTGACAAAATTAAAGAGAACTATTCTTATTTTATATCACTGCTGGAGGATAGAGTAAATATCTTCTAAAGGAAAATAATATCATCTAAAGCCACTACCATGTTTTATTTATAATATCCAGTATTCAAACAAATATTAATATCCATACCAAAAATAAAATCAAGAGAAAAATCAAACAATAGGAACAAACCTACAAATGATCCAGATATCAGAGTTATCCGATATAAACTTTAAAATATGTGTGACTAATGTGCCCAAAAATATTCTTTGCAGCTTTATTGAAATAAAATTGACATACAACATTCTGTTAGTTTAAGGAGATATAATGTATTGATTTGAAATACCTACAAAATTGCAAAATGATTACCACCACAGCATTAACTACCATCTCTATCACATCATATAGTTACCACCTTTTTTTTTCTGGTGAGAATATTTAAAATTTGCTCTCTTAGGCACTGTCAAGTATATAATAAAATATTATTAACTATCACCATTCTGTACATTAGATCTCCAGAACTTATTTGTCTTATAACTAGAAGTTTGTACCTTTTGACCACTATCTCCCCATATCCCCTACCTACCCTGAAATCCTGGAAACCACCATTCTATCCTATTTCTATGAGTTTGGCTTTTTTAGATTTCCACACATAAGTTATATCATACAGTATTTGTCTTTCTCTGCCTGACTTATTTCCCTTAGCATAAAGCCCTCAAGACCCATCCATGTTGTTGGAAACAGCAGGATTTCCTTCTTTCTCATGGCTGAGTAACATGAATATTCATGTCATTTTGTAGATATTATATTATTGTTATAATAAAATGTAATATATGTATATATGTATGTGTGTGTATCTATAAGTAGATAGATTGACAGATAGATAGATAGATAGATAGATATCCATTATCCATTTATCCATTCATCTGTTGATAGACATTTAGGTTGATCCCATGTCTTGGCTACTCTGAACAAAGCTGCAATGAACAGGAAGTATAGATATCTTCTCAAGAGTTTGTTTTTGTGGGCTTCTGGGTGATTCAGTCAGTTAAGATTCTGCCTTTGACTCAGTTCATGACACTGGGATCAAACCCTGCATCTGGCTTTCTGCTCAGTGGGGACCCTACTTCTTCCTCCACCACAACCCCGTTCATTGTCTCTCTATCTCTCTCTCAAATAAACAGATAAAATCTTTTTTTTTTAAAAAAAGAGTTTTTTTTCATTACCTTTGGTTACATACTCAACTGCAAAATTTCTGAGGGGGCCTGCTTCCCCCTCTCTCTCCGCCTACCTCTCTGCCTACTTGTGATCTCTCTCTCTGTCAAATAAATAAATAAAATCTTTTTTTTAAAAAAAAGATTACAGAAAAAAAATATGTTACACCCAAAAAAAAAAAAACTTGAAAAGAAATGGAAAGCCATTTCACCATGGAGGATATACAAGGGCCAGATAAGCACATGAAAAGATACTCAGCATCATTACAGCACAAAGAAAACACCTCCAAAAGCCACAATGGGATATCAGGGGACACACTGGCCACTAACACTGACCATATCAGGTGCCAGTGGAGACATGGTGCAAGTCAATCTCATTCGATCCAGAAGGGGAGATGTGACAGAGCTGCCACTCCACATGGGGCATTGAGGGGCAGGGGTGGCACACATGCCCCCAGAATCCACAGGTTTCTGAGCTGTTCCATTGTCAGGGCTCCAGAGAGACATTCTTCTTGGCCAGTGGGCAGAATCTACCAGTGTTCCTGCCAGTGAGTAGGGAAGTCATGGTGCAAGGCCTTTTTCAGATTCTGGCAGTGTTCTTTTGTACTTCAGAGCCTGACTGGTCAGTCTGGAGCAACTGAGACAAGAGCCCAAGCTACCAGCAAGGGTGCCCTCAACTCTTCCCTCCCAGTCACCAGCAACACCTCCCATCACAGCCCTGACCAAATCTCCCAGTCTTTGTTTTCCAAATCTGCCACATGCTATCTGTAGTCACACTGAGCCTCTCCCCCAAAGAAACACATCTCCCATATGACCTGGCTCTAGCACACAATAGCCAGAGACTCTGCTGGGCAGGAGAAAGATGTCTGACACTTTTCTCATTTCTATTCTATATGATATTTATCACTTTATCTCATTAAACTGTACCAACATGGAATAAGTATTATAATCCTCTCTTTACAGATAAAGAAATGGAGACTCACAGTATTATGGAGGCATAATACTCCATAGTGTATATGGACCACATCTTCTTTATCCATTCCTCTGTTGAAGGGCATCTTGGTTCTTTCCACAGTTTGGCGACCGTGGCCATTGCTGCTATAAACATTAGGGTACAGATGGCCCTTCTTTTCACCACACCTGTATCTTTGGGGTAAATACCCAGTAGCGCAATTGCAGGGTCATAGGGAAGCTCTATTTTTAACTTCTTGAGGAACCTCCACACTGTTCTCCAGAGTGGCTGCACCAACTTGCATTCCCACCAACAGTGTAAGAGGGTTCCCCTTTCTCCACATCCTCTCCAACACAC
>PISX010019988.1:0-36803 GCA_004024625.1 Mellivora capensis
GAACCCTCTTACACTGTTGGTGGGAATGCAAGTTGGTGCAGCCACTCTGGAGAACAGTGTGGAGGTTCCTCAAGAAGTTAAAAATAGAGCTTCCCTATGACCCTGCAATTGCGCTACTGGGTATTTACCCCAAAGACACAGATGTGGTGAAAAGAAGGGCCATCTGTACCCCAATGTTTATAGCAGCAATGGCCACGGTTGCCAAACTGTGGAAAGAACCAAGATGCCCTTCAACAGACGAATGGATAAAGAAGATGTGGTCCATATACACCACGGAGTATTATGCCTCCATCAGAAAGGATGAATACCCGACTTTTATAGCAACATGGACGGGACTGGAAGAGATTATGCTGAGTGAAATAAGTCAAGCAGAGAGAGTCAATTATCATATGGTTTCACTTATTTGCAGAGCATAACAAATAACACAGAGGACATGGGGAGATGGAGAGGAGAAGGGTGTTGAGGGAAATTGCGGGGGAGATGAACCATGAGAGACTATGGACTCTGAAAAATAACCTGAGGGTTTTGAAGGGGCAGGGGGTGGGAGTTTGGGGGAGCCTGGTGGTGGGTATTATGGAGGGCACGCATTGCATGGAGCACTGGGGGTGGTGTAAAACTATGAATTCTGTTATGCTGAAAAGAAATTTTAAAAATGCACTGGCAAATAAATAAATAAATAAATAATAAAAAATAAAATTAATTTTTGTATATGCTGTAAGGCAAGGGTCATATCACTGTTTCAAAGTGTTTTGTTGTTTTGGTTTTTTTTTTTTTTTTGAGAAAGAGAGAGCACAAGTTGGGGATCGGAGGGCAGGGAAAGGACAGAGGGAGAGGGAGAAGCAGACTCCCTGATGGGCAGAAAGCCCTATCTCAAGACACTGAGATCATGACCTGAGCCAAAGGTAGACACTTAACCTACTGAACTGTCCCTAACATCATTGTTTTGCATGTGGATATCCAGTTGTCCCAGCACCATTTGTTGAAAAGACTATCCTCTCCTCCACTGAATAGTCTTGCCACCCCAGTCAAAAATAACTTATTTATTTGCAAGGGTTTATTTCTGGGCTCTATATTCTATTCCATTGGTCTGTATGTCTGTCTTTATTCCAGTTCTTCAGGTGAAATTTTGCTGAGAGAAAAATAACTATGGTATCAGTAAAGGATCAAAAGAAATATCAGAGCTTTAGAAATATGGGCCAATATCTTATTTTTAGCCTGGCAACATTTAAGCCATATATATTTATTACATAATTTGTGTTGGTCTGCAGTTTGTGTTGGTCTCTTTAAAAGCAAAAGAAATAGCACCATATAACCTCTGATGTTCTCTTATCATCCCTCTTCTTGCATGCCTATGTGGTCTCTGCTTGCTATCTTTGCCCTTCTCCCAATTCCAACAAATGGGCTGAGATGAAGGGCAGACTTCCATTTTTAGCTTTTAAACTTACTCTGTGTGGAATAAATCTTAAAAACTGAGTTGTCAGTCATTTATACTTTACTGTAAAATACAGAATGTTGAGACTTTGGGATACATAGAGACCACTGAGATGTAGAAACATCTTACCTGACATCTACCTCATTGTAAAGTCAGAACTATAAAAACCTAGATACCCATTCAGTGTTTTCTTCACCCTATTGCCTCTTCATGGTGGAGACAAGAACAGGTGTTTTACTAGAAGGGGCGTTAGGAATCTTCAATGATTTGGGCTAAGTTGTGAATGCTAGCAATGTGGGAAAGGGTACAAAAAAGGAAGATAGAGATGAAAAGCATTTCCTGGCTTTTGTATTTTGCTGAGTTTTTGCTTTTCATCAAATCTGATTAAGAGAGACAAGTCGCATATTTTGGAATACTGAACTAGCCTCAAAAAAGCTGATGTATGTCCCTTCCTAGTGAAGTTTTGCAAGATGTTCTGAGGCTCTTCAAAGCACACATACAGAACACGTATTTGAATATCAACAATGAGGATAATTCTTGTCCTAAGGTTGAAGAGAGGATTTCTGGCTCATGATTTCACATTCTGTTTGTTACAAAAAGAGAGAGGTGAAATTCTCTCACAGCTGATAAGGCTCTTTCCTCATTTGCAAAAATTCTTATATGCACTGTGGCTTCTAGCTATTCTCTTAATCTCTGTTCCTTTGATTTTCTGATTTCATCATATTTACAGGAAAGTCTTATGATACAGGAACATCACTCATGATGGCAGCTTAAAATAATGCTATGCAAGAAAGAAGTCTTTGGTGAGTTTGAAATGTAAAGCAGGCAAAAAAAAAAAAAACTAAATTTACAAAATTCATACATTTTCTTCATGATACATTTTGGAGCACAGCCAAAGTAAAAATTAAAACTGATCAAATTTAGGCGGGAACACACTATACTGCTACAGCTTACTTGGAATTCCTGCCTTTGGAACTTTTTTGTTACTCATTCGTCATTCTCATGGGTTACCATGCTGATATGAATTTGGGTATTTCTAAAATCCAGTTTGGGTGTGAAGATTCTTTTTTTTTAAGGATTTATTTATTTGACAGAGAGAGAGAGATCACAAGTAGGCAGAGAGGCAGGCAGAGAAAGAGGGGGAAGCTCCCCGCCAAGCAGAGAGTCCAATGTGGGCCTCGATCCCAAGAACCTGAGATCTTGACCAAAGCCAAAGGCAGAGGCTTAGCCCACTGAGCCACCCAGGCACCGGGTGTGAAGATTTCTTATTAAAAAATGAAGTTAAAACAGGAATACAAAACGTAATTTCACCAATTTGAGATTATGGTTGGATTGTATTTATTCAAAGAAAAGTTCTTCTGCTATCATTTTTTTTTTTTGAAGAGAGAGCTATCATTTTTTTTAAAGATTTTACCCATTCATTTGAGAGAGGGAGAGAGAGAATGAGAAGAGAGCATGAGAGGAGAGAGGTTAGCTGGAGAAGCAAACTCCCTGCTGAGCAGGAACCCCAATGTGGGACTCAGTCCCAGGACTCCAGGATCATGACCTGGAGACCTGGGCTGTCGCCCAACCAACTGAACCACCCAGGCACCCTTCCGCTATCATTCTTAATAGCCATTAGTAGCAGTCTAAGGTCAAACTTTATGCATGCCTTTTAAAATCAAGATATTTTAAAGAGGTCTTTTTGACACTGTGTGTTCAGCCTTGAAATTATTTCCTTGGATGTTGCTGCCACAGGCTCAGTGATGTACTTGGAGAGAAGTTTCAATGGATAATCATCTAGAACATTTAGAATACTCAGAGGAAATAAGCATTTGAATGAATCATCATTGACCCAAACAAGAAAAGCTTCCATGTTATTTAAAATGCATCAGAAACCCTAAAATAATTAGTAGCAAGTTTGAGTACAGTGGAACATCCCTAGATCTTTGCTCCAAGAGCAAAGTGATGAATCACTCTTCTGTGGCTCATCTAAAATTAATATTCTTCGAGACTTTCTTTATAGCACTTACTGTAGGGTATGTTTCACTTCATCAGAAAAGAATATGAGTAAGCTAGTATTAAAATATGCCATCTAGCCAGAAAAAAAAAAATCATTATTCCTTACAATTTTCTGCTCTTTTACAAATACAACTTTTTGATATCAGTATCCAAACGACTCCACTAAATAAATAATGACAATTAAAATGCTAACTGTCTATAGTCTCTAATCTATCCAAAATGCTTTATCTGTTTGAAAGACTTATTTTTGCATTTATTTTTGGAATTAACAATATTTCCACAAATGCTGAAAACATTATATTTCTTGATCTGGATGGTGATTACATGAGTGTCCTCACTTTTTGTTTTTTTTTTGAATCACTAATTTAAGTATGTTTTGTGTGTATGCTATACCTCAATAAATTTAATTTAAAAAAAAAACAGTGACTATAAAAGCCTCTAAGATAACACACTTGGAAAAAGTATTCTCAGATTATATCAAAGACCAAGGGTTAATTTTCCTAATTATATATAAACCTTCTAAAATAAAAAAGATCCACAAACCAAGAAAAAAAAAGTGCAAATGATATAAACTTAGAGTTCACAAAAAAAAAGAAATACAAATGGGTCTTAAATATATAAGATAATGTTAAATCTCACTTAGAACAAGAGAAATGTAAATAAGATTTTATTGAAACATCATTTTTTGTTTACTAGCTTATCAAAAGTCAAAAAATGTTGCTTAACACTATGTGGTAGAATCAAGGAGATTAATAGACATGCTTCCCCACTGTAGAGAAATGTAAACTGGTAACAATTTTCATAGAGGACAATCTGATGCTATCTATCATATTTACAAATGGATTTTTTGGACATAGGAGCTCCACTTCCAAATATTTAACCTATATGTATGTTTAAACATGTGCAAAGTGACACATATACAAGTATATTTATGGCAGCATTGTTTGCAAAAGCAGAAGATGGAAAACAACCTAAATGTCTATCAGTAAACTGGTTAAACAATGGTACATTCACACCATGAAATATTCTTAACCCCAGAAAAGAATGGAAATGTTCATTATAAGCTGACATAGAAGGATTTCCAAGATCTACCATGGGTGAAAAATAAAAATAAGGTGCAGGACAATATGAATAGATAACACACTATCATTCACTTGAGAAAGACAGTATATTATTATTATTTTCATGTATATTCACAAAATACGCCTGGGAAGATATACCAGAAGCTCCTATCATTAATTGCCCAGAGAGGGGAACTGGGTGGCTTGGGAACAAAAGTTCAAGGAGGACTTTTCACTATTTGGCCGTTTGCACATTCTGAATATTGAACTGAGTGAATTTATTATCTGCAAAATAAAAGTATACATTTTTTAAAAATATGCCCATGAATTTTTTCCACTTAAGTAATCCTAAAATCCCTTGCATATTGGAATAGATAAGAAGGGCTGTAGGTGCATAAACTGATCTCATCCTGCTTTAAAGGTTCAAAAGGAGGGGCACCTGGGTGGTGCAATGTACATCTGTCCTTCACTCATGATTTTCATCACCTGGTCAAGGTGTTACCCAACTTCTCCATTCTGTAATTACTGGAATCTTTTCCCTCAGTTGCAACCAATAAGTCTGTGAGGAAGAATCTTCAAGGCTATATAAATATCTTGCTCTTCACTAAAATTTCATCTTAAGTTTAGCATGCATTGATGATTCTTGTATGATGCAGTCTTTACTGGTATAGTTGCAAATGACAACTTCCTAAATCCAGCACTCTATCTACATTTACCAGTAAGGCCCAGTCATTCTCCTTTAAGCGAGAACTCATCTATCTATCCACCTTCCTAACAATCATCAGTAAAAATGCATGAGTTCATTTTTTTAAATCGTTGATAACTTATTTTACTAAATTATTTAGATGTTCAAGATTTGAACAAGATTTGAACAAAGATGGTCAAGATTTGGTGGTGGATCCTTCCAGCCAGCTTCTACATCCTTGTGACATTTCCTTGTTTGGGTATTTCTTTTCTTTCTGGAGTAGCAAAGGTTGTTCCTGTATCATCTTCTACCTACCTGCTCCAACCCTGGAATCAACCACTTATCTAAGAGGCCCTAGTAGTTTTTACTGCGAATGATACTAGAGATCAAAATCTGGTTTCTAGGTATGCTGATTGCTACTGCCATGACTTTGCTTCTTGGCTCTTTTGGTAGACAGAGCCAGGAAATACATGTATGTCTAGCCATATATACATGCACATCCATACAAATAAGCATGCAGACAGACACATATGCACATGTACACATACACATACATTGTGACAGCCAGACTTCAAGATGGTGCCAACAATCCCTGCCTCTTGGCATTTACACCCTGGTGCAAGGTTTTGTGAGAGGTTTGGTCTGAGTAACCAATAGGACACAGCAGAGTTGATGATATGTCACTTCTGAGATCAGGTTATTAAAGACATTGTAGGGCTTCCATTTTTGTTTCCCCCTCTTCCTCCCTCCCTTTACTCTCTCTGGGAAGTCAGCTACCATGGTTTAAGCAGCCTATGAAGAAGCCCACATAATGCACAACTGAAGCTCTCAACCAACAACCACATTAGTGAGCCTGAAGTGGGTCCCCCAGCGTCAAAGAACCTTGAAGACGCAGCCTTAGTCAACAGCTTGACTGCAACCTCATAAGAAACAGGGAGTCAGAATCACCCAGCTAAGCTATTCCTGGATTCCTAACCCACAGAAACTGTAAGATAATAAATGTTTGATGTCTTAAGCTGTTAGAAAGATTAATATATGCATCTACACACATACATATTTTAGAAATCATGATTATACGCCAATATTTTCAATTCCAATCCCTGACCATATTCCATATTTGTATGTCCATTCTTCCTCATTGAGAATTCTTTTTAAGATTTTATTTATTTAACAGACAGAGATCACAAGTAGGCAGAGAGGCAGGCAGAGAGAGAGGAAGGGAAGCAGGCTCTCTGTGGAGCAGAGAACGGGATGCAGGGCTCGATCCCAGGGCCCCAGGATCACGACCTGAGCCGAAGGCAGAGGCTTTAGCCCACTGAGCCACCCAGGCACTCCCTCATTGAGAATTCTTGCTTCCAACATCAACATGTTTACTCATTTGTTTAATCCTACTATACATTCAAAGTCATCTCAGAATTTGTTGCCATACCACCACATAAATAAACCTACTTAAAAGTGTCACAGGGGGGACGCCTGGGTGGCTCAGTTGGTTAAGCGGCTGCCTTCGCCTCAGGTCATGATCCCAGCGTCCTGGGATCGAGTCCCACATCGGGCTCCTTGCTCGGCAGGGAGCCTGCTTCTCCCTCTGCCTCTGCCTGCCACTCTGTCTGCCTGTGCTCACTCTCTCTGACAAATAAATAAATAAAATCTTTTTTTAAAAAAAAAAGTGTCACAGGGGTATCTGCCTGGGTCAGTCAAAAGAACATGCAACTCTTGATCTTGGGGGTATGAGTTCAAGTCCCATGTTGGGTGTAGACATTACTTAAAAATAAAAATCTTAAAAAGAAAAAAAAAAGGTGATCACAGTCTGTTTGCAATTCTTCTCCCTTCTCAGCCTATTCCCTATTCCAAAATGAGGGTATATAGGGAAAGTCCATGTGCATAAGTTATTGTATTACTTCTTTCTTGATTTCTTTGTTTTCTCTCCCTGGGTATGTTTCTGGTATTTATTTTATATAAAACCAGTATAATTTCTTTCAAGATTTTTTCCCTGTTCTCATACTTACTGATTTAATTTTACTTTTGAATATATAGGATATTAACATGCTTTGAAAAGCCAAAACTATACAAAAAGTTACACTCAGAGAAGTGTTACTCTCACGTGTCCTTTCCTTTATCCCCTCCTACACATTATAAGTAAACTTAAAAAAAAAATGGTTTCCTACTTATCATTTCTGCTTTTTTACTTTGCAACAGGATTTGAGTATGATGTTCTATTTTCTTTTCTTTTACACAAAATAATGCATACAAAATATGCTCTTTTGCTATTTACTATTGTTTCCTGGAAATCATTCTATATAATTTCATAGAGATTGTTCTCACTCTTTTTTGCAGTTGCATAGTGCCCCATTATATGTACCATAGTTTATGCTGGAATATTTAGGCAATTCATAATATTTTGTACTTATAATGCTAAAGTAAATAAGCTATGCATACATATTTTTATACTGTTGGAGATGTATCTTCAGGAGAAATTCCTAGAAATGAGATTTCTGGTCAAGGGATAAATGCATGCATCATTTTGCTTGACACTGCCAAACTCACTTCCATAATGCATTGCAACCAGCAATGTATGAGAGTGCCTATTTCCCTACAGCCTTATCAACAGAAAGTGCTCTCCAGGTTTTATTTTTAAAATAAAACAAAAAGAAAGTAATAACTCTAAAGAGCATGAGAGAGTTTTGGGTGATGAAACTTCTGTGTATCCTGATTGTGTTTGTGGTTACACAAATCTATCCATAAGTTAAAAACCATAGAACTAGGGCACCTGGGTGGCTCAGTGGGTTAATAAGCCTCTGCCTTCAGCTCAGGTCATGATCTCAGGGTCCTGGGATCGAGCCCCATATCGGGCTCTCGGCTCAGCAGGGAACCTGCTTCCCTCTGTCTCTCTGCCTACTTGTGATCTCTCTCTCTGTCAAATAAATAAATAAAATCTTTAAAAAAAAAAAAAAAGAACCTCAGCTTCTAGGGACTACCCTTCTATGTACATAGTTCACAATATGACTGTTTTTCTTTTCCTTGAAATCATGAGGAAAGTATCTGCTGTTGCTTCTTTTTTCTTTCAGGGCCCACCTAATTAGGTCTGGCCCAATCAGGATCATCTCCCTTTCAATTAAGTCACAGTTATCTGTTAAGGAACTCAATTGCACCTATAATTATTTCCTGCCACATAACATAATCACAACAGTGACATCCATCATTTTCACAGGTTCAGACCACACTCAAGAGAAATGATTATACAGAGGTTGCTCACCAGGAGGCAGGAATCTGAAAGCCATCTTAGAATTCTGCTATAGATACCACAGATACATTTTTTTTAAACTTTAAGTATTCTATTTTGTTGTTGTTGTAGTACACTGAAGTGACTACAAAGGCTGGGCAGGTGTCATAAACGAACAACCTGAACCAGGTGTGGTAAATAATACAGCCACGTTCTGCTTAGCCAGGGGTGGGAGGAAAGGAAGTATGCAGCTACTTAATCCCAAGTATGTGTCAGGCGAGACATGGACAACTATTGCCAGATAACCTGACTTTTTCAAGAGATGTTACAAATTTGAATTTGTATATGTAATCTGCCATTTTTTAAAATGTACGCTAACTAGGTCAAATTTTTAAAAAATACTGTGTGGGCTAAACAATTTGTAATCAGGGCTGCATTCAGAACTATTTTTTAGTTTATATAGTCAGTTTATAGAACTGACTTACAGAGATGTCATGATTGTGAAAGTAAAGTAACTGAGGTTAGAAGACCTGCCCAAACATCACTGAAGTCCTCCATGTCAGGGTTTAGAACAGAACTCCATTCTTGTTGTCCCTAGCACTCCCTTTATCTTAAATAATCATTGAACTTATTCCACTGTTATGTATTCAAATAACCCACTTGAAATTCACAGTGCTTTAAAGAGGTTGATCATTTCTCAAGACACTCACCTTCCAAACTAAAAATTTTGAATAATTTTCCTTTCCTTTTATCTTGAAATCAAATGCCAAAAGGCAGATTTTTATTCATGGTTCCTCTATTAAGACAAGGTATAATTTATCAAGTATTTGTAACACTTTGAGTATTGCTTTTGAAAAAAACATCTGCCAAGAGATAAATGATGTGATATCTGGATAAACAGTTGCCTGCAAGTTGAGAAGCAAAGGTTCTTCTCAATTAACTTATATCACATTAGACATTTATGTCAAGGGGTGCTTCATGAAATTTGACATCAGGACAAATATTATTAATAGTAAATCTATCTTTCAGGTGTATTGTAAAGTATAATTAGTTACGATCTGAAGAGTACTTTGTACGTAGAAATTACTTTATAAATCCCGAGTACAATTTCTCATTAATAACCCTGAATGCATTTGACATTAATCAAATGTGAATTAATTTGACATGAAAATTTCCCATGACCCAGGAGTGGTATAAATGATATAATTATACAATACAGTATTATTAACTATAGTCGCCATGCTATAAAGTTGATAAAAGAGTAAATCTTAAAAGTTCTTATCACAGGAAAAAAAAAGAACCTATAACCACACACAGTGATGAATGTTAACTACACTTACTGCTGTGACCATTTCACAACATATATGAATACTGAATCATTATGTTGTACCTCCAAAACTAATATAATGTTGTATATCAATTATAACTTAAAAAAATTATTTATTATGAAACTCAATGATTCTGACCAAATAGGAAGGAAGAAATAGTAGAAATAATTTTAAGTATTTGGAAAATAGTTACACACTAAACCAAAACAATTTGGAAAACCCAAGGAGAACTGTTACACAGAAAAATAACAAAATCGTGGGGGGAAACAGTAAGATTTAGGTATTTGACTATTGGACTGGGTTAAAATGAGTCTCTTCTTTTTAGAATTAATCATTTGACTTTTGCGAAAACCCCATAGGAATCAAGAAACTAACCTCCATAAATCCCTGAAGTACTGAAAGACTCATAAAAACATCCCAGGAATTACAGGCATATTTTATTATTGGGCTGAAGAAGAGCTCCTTTTCTTGCCCAGCAGCTTTGAATGAAAACTACCGCTGTGGGGCGCCTAAGTGGCTGAGTCAGCTAAGCATCTGCCCTCAGCTCCAGTCATAATCCCAGGATCCTGGGATTGAGCCTGGAGTTGGGCTCTCTGCTCAGTGGGGAGCCTCTTTCTCCCTTTCCCTCTCCTGCTGTCTCTGAGCTCTCATTCTCCATTTCATTCTCTATCTCTTTAAAAAAAAATAGACAAAAATAAAACTACTGCTGTGAGGGGGGCCTGCATGTTTCAGTCAGTTTAATGTCTGACTCTTGATTTTGGCTCAGGTGGTGATCTCAAAGTCCTGAGATTGGGCCCCCAGTTCAGGCTCCATGCTTAGTGGAGAGTCTGCTTGGGATTCTCTCTCTCCGTCTCCCCCTCCCCCCAGCCTTCCCCCACTCCCCCACGACATGCTCTCTCTCAAATAAATAATAATAAATATATTTATTATAAATATATTTATATAATATATAATATATTATACAAAATTAAATATATAATTAAATTTATTTATATTGTATTTATTGTTATATTATATTTATATTATTTATTTATAAATATTAAAATAAATATATAATTAAAATTATATAACTGAATAAATATATAAGTGCATTTATTATAGATAATAATAATAATAAATTCTTTTAAAAACTACTGCTGTGGGATGCCTGTGTGGCTCAGGTAATGATCCCAGGGTTCTGGGATTGAGCCCTGCATTGGGCTCCCTGCTCAGTGGGGAGCCTGCTTCTTACTCTCCCACTCCCACTGCTTGTATTCCCTGCATCACTGTCTCTCTGTGTCAAATAAATAATAAATAAATCTTAAAAAATAAAAAAAAACTACCGCTGTTAGAACTTATATCACTCAATAATAAAAAGACAAATAAGCCAATTTAAAAATGGGCAAATGCCCCTGTAACAGTAACATAATGTATTATGTTAATTTAAAAAATCTTTGAAAATAGCATTATATTAGATTATTGAAATCTCAGATTAATCATCAATAAAATGGTATTTTACCTTAAAAAAATGGACAATCTGCATAGCCATTTCTTCAAAGATATACAAGTGGCCAATAAGCACATGACAAGATGATCAATATTATCAGGCATTAAGGAATTGCAAATTTATTTTTTTAAAGATTTTATTTTTTAAGTACTCTCTATATACAACGTGCAGCTTGAACCCAGAACCCTGAGATTAAGAGTCGCATACTACCACTGACAGAGCCAGCCAGGCTCCCCAAGGAAATGAAAATATAAATCACAATGAGATATTACTTCATACCTACAAGGATGGCTAGAATCAAATCATTAGGTAATAACAAGTGTTGACAAGGACACAGAGAAATTAAAACTTTCATACACTGCTGGTGGGAATGTAAAATGGCACAGTCACTTTGGAAAATAGTTTGCCAATTTCCCCAAAACTTAGAAACAAAACAGCACTTCATACCTAGTAGGATGGCTATAATTTTTTTAAATGATAATAACAAGTGTTGGTGAGAATGTAAAGAAATTGGAATACTCATATATTACAGATGGGAATAGAAAATGCCACAGCCACTGCGGAAAATGATTTAATGGTTCTTCAAAAAGGTAGACATAAAATTATCATATGATCCAGTAATTCCACTTCTAGATGTTTACTCAAAAGCACTGAAAGTGGGAACTCCAACGGATACTCATTTATCAATGTCTACTGAGGCACTGTTCACAACAGTCAAAAGGTGGGAATTAACAAATGAACTGATAAGCAAAATGTGGTATGTATATATATACACACACAAAATGAAATATTATTCAGCTACAAGAATGAAGTTCCAATATATGCTTCAACAGCTTCAACATTAATGAACTCTGAACACATTATCTAAGTGAAATAAGCCAGACATAAAAAGACAAACACTGTATGATTTCAAATATATGAGGTACTTAGAATAGGCAAATTCCAAGACAAAATTTAGAATAGGGTTTACCAGAGGATGGGGGAGGGGAACTGGGAATTATTGCTTCACAAATAAAGAATTTCAGTTTAGGGTGATGAAAAGTTTTCAATAGTGATGATTGCATAACATTGTATTAACGTATGAATGCAATTAGTGTCACTGAATTGTACAGTTAAAATCATTAACATGGCAAATTTTATGGTTATATAGACACCACAAAACCAAAATTAAAACTTGATAATGTATCATACCAAAAACTGTTGATTTGTATACTTTAAGTGGGTAATTTGTGCATTATATGAATTATATTTCAAAAAATCTTAAAAAAAAAAAAAACACTATTGCTGGGATGTCTGGGTGGCTCAGTCCATCAAGTGTCTGACTTTAGCTGGGGTCATGATCTCAGAGTCATGGGATTGAGCCCTGCATGGGAGTCTCTTAGAAATTCTCTCTCTCAGGGCGCCTGGGTAGCTCAGTGGGTTAAAGCCTCTGCTTTCGGCTCAGGTCATGATCCCAGGGTCCTGTTATCGAGCCTCACATCGGGCTCTCTCCTCAGCGGGGAGCCTGCTTCCTCCTCTCTCTCCCTGCCTGCCTCTCTGCCTACTTGTGATCTCTGTCAAATGAATAAATAAAATCTTAAACAAAAAAAAATTCTCTCTCTCTGGGCGCCTGTGTGGCTCAGTGGGTTAAAGCCTCTGCCTTCGGCTCAGGTCATGATCCCAGGGTCCTGGGATCGAGCCCCGAATGGGGCTCTCTGCTCAGCAGGGAGCCTGCTTCCTCCTCTCTCTCTGCCTGCCTCTCTGCCTACTTGTGATCTCTGTCTGTCAAAAAAATAAATAAAATCTTTAAAAAAAAAATAAGAAATTCTCTCTCTCTCCTTCTGCCACTCCCAAAGCTCATGCTCTCTCTCTCTCTTGCTCTCAAATGACAGAGAGAGAGCATGACGGGGGAGGGGCAAAGGAAGAGAGAATCCTGAAGCAGACTCCACGCGGAGTGTGGAGACCCAATGCAAGGCTTGATTCCAGGACCCTGAGATCATGACCTGCGGATAAATCAAAAGTCAGCCGCTTAACAGAGCCACCCAGGTGCTCCAATAAAAAAATCTTAAAGCCCCAGATACTTATCAAATATCATTTACACACATGTACCCAAATAAATATGTGATCCCATATTGCACATTGCACCTGTGATCCCAAGCAGCCTTCCTGAACACCTCTTATCCCATCAAAGTTAATTCCATGATATTCCTTTATATTACTTACCACATTTGAAACTTTTTCCCCTACAATATTCCTAACTGCATGAGAGCAGGGTCAGTTTGTTTTTAATTCACTATGGCTTCACAGTGGCTAACACAGTGGCTGGCACATAATTGGTGTTGAACAAATGAAGGGCTGGGTGCAGAGATTGCATGAATAGCTGTGGGTTTATTAGTTGATAAAGTAACACTTGCAGGATCTATGAGTTCACAGCACAAAAAGTTCATAAAAGGCAGTGAATAGTGCATGACTTTCAAAATTGCCTTAGGAGCCCACCCCAAAAGATTCATCTTTAAATATACTAATTACAATATGTATGTGTCTATTTTTTTTTAAGATTTTATTTATTTATTTGACAGACAGAGATCACAAGTAGGCAGAGAGGCAGGCAGAGTGAGAGAAGGAAGCAGGGCAGGGAGCCCAATGCGGAGCTCCATCACAGGACCCTGAGACCATCACCTGAGCCAAAGGCAGAGGCTTTAACCCACTGAGCCACCCAGACGCCCCTGTATGTGTCTATTAAAGAAAGATTCACCCAACTGTGATTTGAAAGGTGATAGAAGAGTTTTCACTACCAAATGGTTAGGGTGCTATGTTATATTTGCATAAAAGATGTATTTAGATACTATGCAAAAACTGAATTTGTCAGTTAAAATATTGAGAAAAACCATGGGGTGTCTGGATGGCTCAGTGGGTTACACCTCTGCCTTCAGCTCTGGTCATAATCCCAGGGTCCTGGGATTGAGCCCCACATAGAGCTCCCTGCTCAGCAGTGAGCCTGCTTCCCCCCTCCCCAACTGCTGCCTGCCTCTCTGCCTACTTGTGATCTCTCTCTCTGTGTCAAATAAATAAATAAAATCTTTTTTAAAAATTAAAAATAAAAATAAAAATATTAAGAAAAACCTTAAATTCTAGAAACAAATGAAAACAGCTGCTGATATGAGAAGAAAGCAACCAAAAAGAGGTCAAGAGATCTGATTTATTTAAAGAAATGACATTTCAGGTAGAAAAAAACTTTTAAAAAGTGCCTGACTTGAGAGGAAAACAGACTTTAGACTGAAGAGGTCTGAAGAATAGTAAAGCAAGAGCAAAGGGCAAACTCAAACTGAAACTGGGAAAATATTTCCTGGAGCTAATTACAGTCAGAAAGTGGAACCATTTCCCTAAAGAGGTAATTATAGCAAACTCAATAGCAACGTTCAAATGGAAATTAAATGTTTATGAAAAATGTGGTATTCATTTTTCTGATACAAGAAGTTCTACTGGCTGACTCATGAATTCATTACCCTCTCCCATCTACTCCTTTTATCCTTTTGCTTCCTATGAAGTTTCTCATTTTATCTGAGCCTGGGTCTGATGAGTGTTTTACAATTGTGTGCTTAGTCAGCATTTTATATTTTATAGGAGGCATTTATCTGAATGCCATATTTAAAACTTCATCAAAAGACTAGGCCAGTGAAGGTTATACAATATGATTTTCTCAGCTTAAGTTCAGTGCAAGAAGCTCTATCTTGGGCCAAGATTTCCCAATCTAAGTGACGGTGTCACTTAGTAAAATAATTACTTCTCTTATTCAAATATTTAACATTCTATAGAAATACAATGCACTTCTTATATATTTCAAGATAACAAATTGGGATTTCTGGTTCAAGTAGCAAATTCAGAACAAGTGCTTATCTCCTCTCTCCCCCTAGACCCCAATCATATAGTAAAGGGATAAACCTAGTGACAAATGATCACTATACTTATTGTGTATATATATTATTGTATATATATATTATATACATAATATATATATTGTATATGTATATTATATATATTGTGTATATATATTATATGGTTAAGAGTCTCTTATGGTTTGCCTCCCTCTCATTTTCCCTTCCCCTATGTTCATCTGTTTTGTTTCTTAAATTCCATACGGGAGTAAAATCATGGTAATTGTCTTTCTCTGATTAACTTATTTTGTTTAGCATAATATACTCTATCTCTATCCCCACTGCTGCAAATGGCAAGATTTCATTCTTTCTGATGGTAGAGTAATACATACACACACACACACACACACATCTCACAACTTTACCCATTCATCAGTCTGATATCATCAATTCTTGTGCTTTTCCTTCCTCATCAATCTCTTAAATTCTATGATGGAAGGAACAATATCTTGCTTAGAGTCCCAGCACTTACAACAGTGCCTGGCATATAAGAAGTCTTCAGTAAAGTTAGCCTTTCCCTTTCAAGCCCCCGGGCTCTACATCAGTTCACCACCACTGAGGCAAAACTTCCAGCTCCAGAGACAAAGCTTCCACACCCTGTAGAATGGGGGGTAACAGGTACTACAGGCCATTCAGAAGTCTTTTAAGTAACTGCAACAATACTTAATTTAAAAAAAAATTTAAGATCTTATTTATTTGAGAGGGAGAGACAGAAAGAAAGCACAAGCAGGGGGAACGGGAGAGGGAGAAGCAGGATCCCTGCTGAGCAGGAAGCTCGACATGGGGCTCAATCCCAGGACCCTGGGATCATGACCTGAGCCAAAGGCAGATGCTTAACTGACTGAGCCACCCAGGTGCCCAATAATACTGAATATTTTGGGGGCATTTAGCATGAGACAGGCACTGAGATAAGTATTTTATCTTTTTTAAAAAGTTTATGTATTTATTTGAGAAAGAGAGAGATACAGAACAAACAGGAGGGACAGGGGGAGAGAGAGAATCTCAAGCAGATTCTATTCTGAGCACAGAGTCTGATGCAGGGCTCAATCCCAGGACCCTGAGATCATGACCTGTGCTGAAACCCAGAGTTGGACACTTAACCAACTGCATCACACAGGTGCCCCAAGATAAGCATTTTAAACATATTAGTTTACATAATTCTATCAATAATCTAGGAACTAGGAACTATTCTTTTAACCATTTTACAAATGGAAAACACACAAAGAAGTTCAGTAATTTGCCTTATATCACAGATAAATAACTGGCAGAACCAACTTTCCAATAAAAAATCACTGCGCTATATATACTGTGTTGTTACAACATGGATCTTCTAATGTTAAAAGTGGAGTAAATTACTATAATTTGTGAAAGCCTGACCATTGACTAGACAGTCAAGAGGTACTGTTGGGCAATATTCCTAGCAAGCATAGACTCATGCCACTTTTTTTAAGTCACAAACTCAGTATCTTTGCCTTAGATATATTTGCGGTTGTGTTTAAACCAACATTGCACATATGAACATAATATACATGGTTTTATTTTATTTTTTTAAATATACATGATTTTAGGCGTGCCAGGTACTTCTATAGGAATTATTATTCCAAGGCACTGAAGCTTCAGGTCAATTAGCCCTATAGATGGATCAATACTGGAAAATTCTGATTGGCTTGGTATCAAACACTATATTTGTGTACTACAATGTGCTAAAACTCCAAATTGTGGGTATACGCAAAGTAGTGGCAATTGATGAATGCCTTTATCTACCCAGCCCCCAAGTTATAAGTGAGAGAGATGGCCCTGCAACTAGTCCCCACAGCTCCCAGATTTCAGTTGTTTTCTGTCAGTGTGGTCCTGGGCAACACAAGGAAGTAGAAGAGTCCACTGCTGTCCCCACAGAGTTTTGTTTTTTTTTTAATTTTTTTTTATTTTTAGATTTATTTATTTGTCAGAGAGAGGGAGAGAGAGCGAGCGAGCACAGACAGACAGAGTGGCTGGCAGAGGGAGAAGCAGGCTCCCCGCCAAGCAAGGAGCCCGATGTGGGGCAGAGGCAGAGGGAGATGTGGGGCAGAGGCAGAGGGAGAAGCAGGCTCCCCGCCGAGCAAGGAGCCGGATGTGGGACTCGATCCCAGGACGCTGGGATCATGACCTGAGCCAAAGGCAGCCGCTTAACCAACTGAGCCACCCAGGCGTCCCCCCACAGAGGATTCAATAGAACAGAATTTAACCTTTGGCTTCTCTGTTTTTTCTAGTTTCATGTTCCATATAGCTCTACCTTCAAGTAACAAGGGAGGTCTGGCCACATGCCTTTAAGTCTATATAGATGGTGCCCTCTCCTGGCTACTAAAAGTATAACATATATAGTTAAATCACTTACCTCTACCCCAAAAATGCCCCAAGGATTTAGAGGATCAGCTGACAAATTAACAGAATTACAGTTGGCCCTTGAACAACACGAGGGTTAGGGGTGCTGACACCAACCCCTCCCTGTGCAGACAAAAATCCACCCATAACTTTTAATTCCTCCCAAACTCACGTACTAATAGCCTACTGTTGACCCAGAGCCTTACCAACAGCACAGCTGGTTAACATATTTTGTATGTTATATGTAATATATACTGTATTCTTACAATAAAGTAAGCTAGAGAAAAGAAAATGTTATTAAAACCAGGGGAACCTGGGTGGCTCAGTTGTTAGGTGGCTGCCTTCAGCTCAAGTCTTTTTGAAGATTTTATTTATTTATTTGTCAGACAGAGAGAGAGAGAGAGTGAGCGCTGGCAGATGGAGGCAGAGGGAGAAGCAGGCTCCCCGCCGAGCAAGGAGCCCGATGTGGGACTCGATCCCAGGACGCCGGGATCATGACCTGAGCCGAAGGCAGCCGCTTAACCAACTGAGCCACCCGGGCGTCCCCAGCTCAAGTCTTTTTGTAAAGATTTTATTTATTTGTTTGACAGAAGACTCAGTGAGAGAGGGAATACAAGCAAGAGAAGTGGGAGAAAGAGAAGCAGGCTTCCCCACTGATCAAGCCCCACATTGGGCTCCCTGCTCAGTGGGGAAGCCTGCTTCTCTTTCTCCCACTTCTCTTGCTTGTGTTCCCTCTCTCACTGTGTCTCTGTCAAACAAATAAATAAGATCTTTACCAAAAAAAAAAAAAAAGAAAGAAAGAAAGAAAAACAAAAGAAAAGAAAACCATAAGGAAAATAAATTTACAGTGAGGTACTGTATTTATCAAAAAAATCCATATATAAGTGGACCTACATGGTTCAAAAGGGGTCAACTGTATTTATAGGACTGTAAGGAATTACTCCAATGTTGGTACACCATGAAATCCAATAAAAATACTTTTAAAAATTCTGAAAGCTGGGGTACCTGGGTAGCCCAGTCAGTTAAGCATCTGACTCTCAATTTTGGCTTAGGTCATGATCTCAGAGTCATGGTATCAAGCCCTGTCAAGCCCTGTGTCACGCTCCACACTTAGCATGAAGTCTGCTTAAGATTCTCTGCCCCTCCACCTGCACTCCAATGTTTATAGCAGCAATGTCCACAATAGCCAAACTATGGAAAGAGCCCAGATGTCCATCGACAGATGAATAAAGAAGAGGTGGTATATATATATATACACACACACATACACACACACACAATGGAATGTTACACAACCATAAAAAAAATGAAATCTTGCCATTTGCAATGACGTGGATGGAACTAGAGGGTATTACACTAAAATAAGTCAATCAGAGAAAGATAATTATCATGTGATCTCACTGATATGTGGAATTTAAGAAAAAATAAAACAAGATGAAACCAGAGAGGGAGATAAACCATAAGAGACTCTTAATTATAAGAAACAAACTGCAGGTTGTTGGAGGACAGGGTGGTAGAGAAATGGGGTAACTGGGTGATGGACATTAAGGACAGCATGTGATGTAATGAGCACTGGGTATTATATAAGACTAATGAGTTACAGACCTGTACCTCTGAAGCCAATAATACATTATATGTTAATTTTTTTCTCTTTTTTTTTTTTAATTTCTTTTCAGCGTAACAGAATTCATAGTTTTACACCACACCCAGTGCTCCATGCAATGCATGCCCTCCACAATACCCACCACCTGGCTCCCCCAACCTCCCACCCCCCGCCCCTTCAAAACCCTCAGGTTGTTTTTCAGAGTCCATAGTCTCTCATGGTTTATATGTTAATTAATTGAATTAAAATTAAAAATTAAAAGCATACAGCCACATAAAAACCTGTACACCAATGTTTAAAGCAGCATTATTTACAGCAGCCAAAAGGTAAAAATAATCCAAAGATCTATTAACTGATGAATGACTAAAACAATGTGGTATATCCATAAAACAAAATATTATATATATTAAAAAGAGATTATTTGCCACTCTCCATCGCTTACTGTCCCTCCTCTCTCTTTTTTTGTCAAGATTTTATTTATTTATTTGAGAGAGCAAGAGAGTGAAAGAGAGACAGCATGACAGGGGGAGGGCCAGAGGGAGAAAGCAGACTCCCCGCTGAACAGGGATTCCAGGATCATGACCCAAGCAGAAGGCAGTTACTTAACCAACTGAGCCACCCAGGTGCCCCAGCTCACTCGCTCGCTCTCTCTCTTTAAAAAAAAAAAAAAAAGAAAGAAAAAAGAATTCGGAAAGCTTCCTACCACTTGGTTTCTCGTAAACTATTATTATGAAAACAGTTCACCTTTGCTTTATAAATGAGAGGGTAAAAAGTCCAAACTACTTGTATCAAGCAAGATCTGACAATTAAGGCTTTGTCAAACCAAAACAGTGAAAACGTATATCATAGGCTCTGGAGCCAGCCAGCAGGTTGGGATCTCATCTTGGTTCTACCATGTACCATCTGCATAGCTTTGGGCAAGTTACTTTACCTCTGAGTTTCAAATACCATAAAATGGAATCATATACACTACCGACTTCATAGAGTTTATTGTGCAAGTTAGATTTAACACATTGTGACATAAAGTACTTAACACTGTCCCTGGCACATATTAAGTACTCAATAAATGGTAGTAATTATTATGATAATGAAAATGATATAAAACTACGATCTCCAAAGGTCTTTGATTATTCACTTCTATAAGAAAAAAATTTTTTTGAATAATGTACCTCAACACATAAATATATTTCTTTATAAATGATATGCACATACACCAATGTGTTATGTATATTTTTTTAAAAGAACTATTTGAAGGGTGCAACACAGTGTTTATATTTATAAACACAAATATAATAAAAGTTCTACTAGTTTCTTTCCACATTCCAATGAATTACCTTGTGCAACTCCTGGTATGTGTGCACCCTACTGGATACTACTGGTCCAAAGGCTCAAAATAAAAGGCATTTCCCAGAGGATCTACGTCCAAGTTCAAATCCGTATTTCTCCTCTAAAACCCCTTACCACCCTTCTCTCTAAACATATCTTCCACAAAACGTAAAGTCCTATAGGCTAGTGTAGGGAACTTGCTTTCTGTCTCTCCCTTAAGTCATATTTACTGCACTTGATGGCAAACACTAGGACCTATCCTAGCAGTTCTGTCCTGTCTACTGTCAGCCCCACAGGAATGTGTACTAGTTTAGTCTCTACTTGGTTTATATTTGTACACATCTTATCTCTCCAGTAAGGTTAAAATACCTGAAGATCAGAACCAAGCCTTAGGCTTCTGGTGAACTCTGGCACCCAGATAGCCCTGATGCTGGTGAATATAAGATCTTCAAAATATACCTATTAAAATATTTACATGCAAGTTTTCTTTTTAAAAAGTACTTTACAATGGCTTCCTTGTCTAAAAGCTTGTTCTATCACATAAACTAACCATAAAAATTAAAGTTTCTTGTCACATATTATTCCAATCTACTTTTTTTTTTTTCTCTAGAGAGAGTACAAGCAGAGAGGGGCAGAGGGAAAGAGAGAATCTTAAGCAGGCTCCATACCCAGAGCAAAGCCTGATGCAGGGCTCCATCTTATGACCCTAAGATCATGACCTGAGTCAAAATCACAACTCAGACGATTAACTGAGTCACCCATGTGACCCTAGAATCTACTTCTTAGAATTAAGCAATCTTAGAGGTGAAAAAACTGCCTTATTTTTTAAATGTGAAAACCAAGATTTGGAGATTAAGTGATTTCATTTTTTTAAACATTTCCAAAGGAAATTTTCAGAGTTCAAGATAATTCTTAGTTCATCAGAATAAAAATGTTTGGAGTGGATGGGGAGAGAATTTAAACATTCCTTTTATAGCTTGGTTCAAATGAGATCCTTTAGGACAGGAAAGGTTCTATCTGTCTTCCTTGTCTCTGCACCTCATTTGTCTATGGCTTTAGGTATTTTTTTTTATGTTGTACAAAAGCATGGGTCTTTTAAATTCTGTCAAAAAAAAAAAAATAAGCCACCCTTGTTATATAAAGGTACCCTGAGAATTGAACATAAGCAGTACTAGGCAGTTAGATAACCTAAGTATAAGATGATGACTATCGAATAGAGAAAATCAATTGCCTTTTTTTTCCCTCCTCAGAAAGTGCCCTGTAGGGGATAGATAAGTGCAGGCTGTAAATAGTTTATTACTTGGTATTTCTTCCTAATGGCAGGCAGCACCGAAGCTGACAAGGTAACAAGTAGTCACTCAGCCAAAGGTCACTTTCTGTGGCCCAGCAGCCTTTCCACTTGGAAATACAATCTGGGTCTAATGTTGATTTGAAAGGAAAGGTCATTATACCACCCAGCTCCAGGCATCAACTTTCTAAAGGTTTTTAAATTGTACTTCTTTTAAAAATGAACTCAAACCTGTGATATTTGTGCTTTCCTGCTAGTGAAAAGACCTGATTACCATGGTCAGCTTAACTGCTTTTATTGAGAAGTAGAAGGCAAGTAGTGGAAAATAAATCTTGTGGCTCCGTGTAGGAAGTCTGAAATAAAATTCATCACTCCAGTGCACTTTCAGAAATAAAAGTGATGAGGATGAGGCTCTGGTTTCTTTTGATTTACGACTGCCTGTGCAAGTACATAGGGACACTGTGTTAGGGTCAGAAGCCTGCTGCCCTGGAGCGGGTCACTGAGGATTACTGAGGAGAAGGGAGAGACCTCTGGACAGTACTGGCTCTTGAACAGTAGCAAAAGATTAGTTCTGAGTCACACCGCACTGGGGAGAAAGACCAGAACACTGGAGACAACTAGATTTACATTTAAAGCTCCCCATCACCTTCCTCCCAAATAAACCTACCCTTGAGGGTAAAAACTAAGCAATTCTACTAAGAAAGATAAGTGGACTCTACATTTAAGGATGTAATTTGATACTAATAACAACAGATCGCTGGCCACAATCAGTTCAGTCATTTGGCAATGATTCAGGTTTGGCTGTTTGGGGGCCAATTAGCTCCAAGTTCAATAATGCTGACTATATGATATGTTTTTCCTAATTATGTTCTCTGTTCAATCTCTTACACTATCTATATTCACAAACTGTAGAACTTGAATATATCTCCCACACCTGTTGGTCTTCACAGCAACTCTGAAAACAGAGGTGGACTAACTGCTTATTTCATAATTCAGCTCACATGGTGTGAAGAAGGAAGATGGCTTAAGCTCAATCCATGTGCATTTCCACGGTTTACGTTTTGGAACCTAACTACAGGCAAATTATTCAGCACATCTAAAAATTCCTTTGGGAAATTTTTTTGATTATGTGAATATACTTCCGAAGTAAGTTATTTTTTTTAAGATTTTATTTATTTATTTGACAGACAGAGATCACAAGTAGGCAGAGAAGCAGGCAGAGAGAGAGGAGGAAGCAGGCTCCCCACTGAGCAGAGAGCCTGATGTAGGGCTCGATCTCAGGACCCTGGGATCATGGCCCGAGCCGAAGACAGAGGCTTTAACCCACTGAGCCACCCAGGAGCCCCCTGAAGTAAGTTATTCAAGCTAGCTCGGGTTTGTGTGCTAAGTATGTAATAATTCCACAATATTGGCCACAATGGTCACATGAACAGCCCCTACTTGTCTCTGATGCAGCAAAAAATGCCCCTTTATCACGAGGACATCCCTGTCATCCCCACTCCTGAGAAGAACATTACTACAGGCCACCTTGAAGCTCATCAGGCTGAAATCAGAGCTGCAGCTTCTGTATCTCCCTGAAGAAAATGTATTCCTCAGTTTTAAGCTGACTAAAATGAAGGAAGAGTTGGTTTTGTTTCAAGGAGAGTGAATGCATTCACAGCAACTTACAGTTTAAGAAAACCAGAGGTTGGGAGAAAACTGCCACAAAAATGATGATGGGTTTATATCAGTATTACGAAAAGAGTGATACACATCAATAAGAAAAACAGGAAGACGCTAATAAATGAAGCACAAAACGAACAAAAAGACAAACCTCAAAAGAATATAGCCAGGAAGCAGACTTAGGAAAAATGTTCAGTACTAATGAACATTTCAGAGTAATCCAATAAATGCAAATTTCAAAAAGAAGATACTATTTTCATCATTTAAATCAGCAAAAAGATTAAACAAAATTTAAATACCCAATGCTGCTGATGTGGCACAGTCTGATGCAAACTACCACATTTTAATTGGCTCATCCCTTTAAAGAACATTTTGACAATAAGCACTGAGAATGTTAAAACTACGTATTTTGGGTTAATAGTTCCTAAGAAAACAAACTAGAATGAAGAATCTCATGCATAAAGACATTCATTTCAAAATTATTTACACAAGCAAAAATTTGAAATAACCTCAGTTGTCAAAAATAGGAAAATGTTAAGCAGTGTATTAGATAGCCATAAGTTAATGCTATCATGAGTATTTATTCATACCTAAAAAAATGTTTATAGACTTCTGGTCTATAAACTTCTGGTTTATAGACTTCTGGGCAGTATGACAGTTTTGAGGTGTGTGAAATATTTCTCCTTTAACTTAATACATTCAAATTTCACTTAGAATATAACTTAAAAAAAAAAAGAATATAACTTAAAAAAAATTGAACCTATAAATAAGCTCAATTTAAAAATATTTTAAAGTCTCAATGTACAAGTTGAACAATAAACTAAATACATCCTAAAAGGAAGTAATGAATTGGGAGACAGATCTAGGAATCTCCCAGAGAATTCAAAAGCAACATAAAGAGATAGAAAATATGCATGAGATAAGAAAAGACATGGGGGATTAGAATGATCGGGTCCAATATCTAATTGAAATTTTAGGAATAAACAATAAAGACAATAGGGAGAGGCAATATTTAAATAAAAAAATGGTTTAGATTCTCCAACTGTAAAGACACATGAGATCACAAATAAAAGAGATACACCATGTCCTGAGGAGAGTAAGACCAATGCACATCTAACCACATCATAGTGAAACTGAGAATATTAAAATCACAGAGGATATCCTAAAAGCTACCAGAGAGAAAAATCAGACTGTCTACAATAGAACAATAATGGGCTTGGTAACTCACCTCTGAAGTATATCCACATAATAAAGAAAAATTTCCAAAGATAATACTGGAAATGCTGAAGCCCTTCACCAGCAGTTGGGTTTTTTAACACTGCTTATCCATACCTATAAAGGGATACTTATTTCTATATGATTGTGTACCCTGCTGCCTTACTGAATTCTCTTGATGTTTATTAGTTTTTCATTTTTTGGTACTTTCCAGGTGAATAATTTTATCACCTAGAAATAACAATGCTTTTACCTCCTTTTTATTAATGTTTATTCATTTGGTTCCTTGCTTTTATCTAATTGTGTTAACCAGAACTTCTGGAACAATATTAAATAGGGACATCCTTGTCTTGCTTGTCACTTTACAGACTATTTCCAGTATACAATCTTTTTTTTTTTTTAAGATTTTATTTATTTATTTGAGAAAGAGAGAAAGCATGAGCAGGGTAAGGGTAGCAGGAGATGAAGAAGCAGACTCCACCCTGAGCAGAGAGCCGGACATGGGGCTTGATCCCAGGACCGTGAGATCATGACCTGAGCAGAAGGTAGATGCTTAACTAACTGAGCCACCCAGGTGCCCCTCCAGTATACAATCTTAAATTAACATGTCACTTGAAGGTGGAGATGAATTCTTCCTTAACATGATAAAACACATCTACTGATTCCTGTTTTATTACTTAATAATGAATAGATGCTGAGTATTATTAAATACATTTTCAGCATCTATGAAGATAATCATATAATTTTTCCATTTTGATTATTATGATAAATCTTATTAATAGTTTCCTGATGTTGAATTTATTCCCATACTTCTAGATAAAATGCTACTGGTCAGGTCATGATTTATTATCCTTTTAATGTACTGCTGAGTTTTGTTTATTAATGTTTCATTTAACTTATCAACTTATTAACTTATAGTCACAAAAAAGACTGACCTATCATTTTCTTTTGTTTTCTTTTCTTTTTTTGTTGTCTTATCTGGGTTCTAGTATCAGTGTTTCCTCATTCCATAAAAAAGATTTGGAAGCTTTAGTTCTTCTATATTCTATAACAATTTAGATAGTATTGGAACTAGCTGACTTTTAGTAGCTAAATAAAATTCACCTGTGAGAACATTTGGACCTAATGATATTTGGGTGGGGGGAGGGCGGAGGAGGAGGAGGCTTTTTTTTTTTTTTTTTTGGACAGAGAGAGATCACAAGGAGGCAGAAAGGCAGGTGGCGGTGAGACGGGGGCGGGGGTGAAGCAGGCTACCTGCTGAGCAGAGAGCCCAATGCAGAGCTCGATCCCAGGACCCCCCTGAGATCATGAGCTGAAGGCACAGGCTTAACCCACTGAGCCACCCAGGCGCCCCTAGCGGGTTGCTTTTTGACAACTTTCCACACTTCTTCTCCGGTAATTCCTGTCTGTATTTTCAAATCTCTTCTAAGATCGGTTTTGTTAATTTTTTCCTATGAAATTTATCATTTCATCAATATAATTATATATATATTACACATCCTACATGTGCATATACATAAAATCTCAAATTTACAGAACAGTTGCAAATACAAAGTTGTTTTTTCTCCAAACTCTCTGAGTGTGACTTGTTGACATGATGCATCATTATCCCAAGTATTACTGTAATTTTCTTATAAACAAGAAAAGTCTCCTCTCTAACCAAAATACAGCATCAAATTCAGGAAACTAACACTGATACATTACCACCATCTAATCATCAATCTTCATTTAGGTTTCACCCATTGTACCAAAAATGTCCTTTAATGCTGAAAGATCTAATACAGAACCATGTGTTCCATTTAGTTATCACATCCCTTCATTGTGGAAGGAGACTCATTCTGTCAGTGAGTTTCATGATCTTGGCACTTTAAAACATTGTTGACCAGTTATTTTGTAGAACGTCACTCAATTTAGGTTTGCCTATGATTCTTTATGATTAAATTCAGATTAAGTTCTTTGGTAGGAGTATCAAAGAAGTGATGAGAAAAAATATTGATTTTTGTGGTTAAATTCATCCCTCTTTTTTATTGTTTGTAGATTTTGAGTCAGAATTAGAAAGATTTTCCCACACTAAGATGAAAGACGCATTAACCCATATTTCTTTGTACTTAAATTGTTAGAATTTTACACTTTGATCTCTGATGAACTTGATGTTTATCTTGTGTATACTATAATATCTCATTTTATCTTTTCCCAGATGGCTACCCAAGACCACCTATGACTTGGTGATTTGAGATACTACCTTTATCATATACTGGATTTCTGTATGAACTTAGATCTATGTCTGGGCTCTCTATTCTGTACTACTTCTCTATCTATTCATGTACCAGTATCATACTGCTTTAATTATAGGAACTTTGTATTATATTTTAATGCCTGGTAAGAGTAGTCCTTCGTTAATTTTTGTTTAGTGGTTGTTTTTTTTTCCTGGCAACTCTTACTGTTTGTTTTTCCATAGGAACTTTAGGATTAACTCTTCTAACTCCATATTAAAGCCTGGTGGCGTTTTTATTGGACTTGCATCATATTAATAAATCCACATTGGGGGAACGTCATATTTTCCTATTCAAGAACAGAGGACATAATTTGCATTTGTTCAAATCCATTTTTGTGTCTTTCAGAAGTGTCTCAAGATTTACCTTGCATAGGTTTTGGATATTTCTTAACTTTATTCTTAAATACCTGTTGCTATTATAAAAGGGAGTTTTTCTCTATTATATAGAGGGTTTTATTTGAAGCAAGACAAAACTGCTTCACCTTCAAGCTCCCTCTCTTTCTTCTTCTACCTAACAGAAGTTGTTTACTCCACAAGTAATCCCTTCTAGGCACAGGGCCACCGCCTCTGCTCTATGTAGGTAGTGCATTGCCTATCTCCACAGCATACCATGCACCTGTAATCTATGGCCGTATGTGAAGTCTTTGCCAGGAAGCCTACAACATTACCTATGATATCCATAGAGAAAAGATATAGTAAGGTCTGTAGAGTATGACTTGTAAGAGAACTATATGTGGCAACGTCTAGCAAGCAAGCATTGGTCATTTTGTTCTCTGAGGAGCTCATCTAATCAGTTATAATTAGTTATTTGATAATATGTCCATCCTCCTCAATCCGAATTCCTCTTTGAGAGGTATGATGCCCTAGTTATTTATTAATTAACAGTGCTTGGCATGTATAATACCAGACACAGATGTTGCCTCTTCTTGTGGTTTTGTTTTCTCTCCCTTGCAAATTTAAAATTGAGAATATTTTTCCTCAGAGTAAGAAGAGAATATAGAATTTTACACTACTACATTATAAAATGTGATATTTCTCCCTAAAGTAGTTCTCAGAGTGTAGCTAATCCTCCACAGATTGTTAGATCCTCCCAGTGCTTCTTCTTAGTAGTTATCTCAGTGTATTAAAGCAACCGAATTCCTCATGAACACTTCACATGTTTTCAGACATCACAGTTTGTAGATTTGCTGTCACTATCAAAACTCCTCAAGCCAGGGGTGCCTGGGTAGCTTAGTTGATTGAGCATCTATCTGACTCTTAATTTGGCTCAGGTCATGAGATCGAGCCCTGCGTCAGGATCCACACCCAGTACTGAGTCTGCATGTGTCTCTCTCCCTCTGCTCCTTTCCCCACCCCCCAGCTTTCAGGTACACACTCTGTCTCTCTCAAATAAATAAATAAAATCTTTAAACACAAAAACAAAAACAAAAACAAAAAAAACTCCTCATGGATATTAAACAAAAGTAACTTTTAGTAGAAACCCGCTGAACTGAGCACAACCACATTCTCTCACTCCAGTTTTTAACCCCTCTAAAATCTGAAATTCAACTCACAGAGTTTTCAAGCTTCAGAAGAATACAATGCTTTCTCACATTTTCCTGGTTTTCTTCTCCAAGCAAAACTTGGAGAAGAAAGAAGTTCAGTCTCATTCTGAGAGGCATTCAATTTGGCAAATCTCTTCACAAATCCAAAAATAAATAAATAAATAAATAAATAAATAAATAAATAAATAAAATTTTATTTTACCCAGGGTGCTGGGGTGACTCAGTCATTAAGCTCCTGCCTATGGCTCAGCTCATGATCTCAGGGTCCTGGAATCAAGCCCCCATCGGGCTCCTCCTTGGCCGGAAGCCCGCTTCTCCCTCTCCCATTTCCCTGTTTATGTTCCCTCTCTGTGTCTCTCTCTGTCAAATAAATAAATAAAATCTTAAAAAAAAAATGTTTCAGGCCTTTTCCAAGCACATAGCAGTTTTCTTCCAAGAACCCTCAAGTAGTAAGCAAACAAAAGCAATGATTATGAATGATTATTCATTACTAGGAATTAGGATTAGGAATGATTATGAGAGGAAGTAGATGTTACCACTGAATTTCTTCTCCTGTTGAGAAAGTATGACATGAGAAGGTAAAGCAAAAAACTGACATGAAAGACAGAAGAAAAAACTTCAGAATCTGATCAAATCAAAATCTCTCAAGTATGTGCCATCAATCTTTCAGAGTCAATATCCTAATGGTCATCTGTCACCTGATGGGCTTTGGTTTTCAGGGCATGGGAGTGGGAAATGTGAGGGAGATGGGATTGTGTGATGACTAAGGCCAGCTCATTTAGTTAGGGCTAAGCAGGTGGTGGTTCTTCAGCTCTTCTGACTAGATGGGGAAAGCCCTTCTCATGAAGCATAAGGAAGGACACTACCATAGTAACTCCTAAGTCAGAAAGGAAGGGAGAGCATTCCACTTTGTGCTATGGGAAGATGCACTTGAAATGGCCAGACAGGAAACACCTACAAAATACAGTACAAGACATGCCACTGGTGGCTAGAGCCAGACTGAAGGCAACTACAAAGTGGCCTGTCATTCTTGATCCTAAAAATATAGATTGTTATCTCCTGTATTCTCTCAAAAAGGGTTTCTAAGAAATGTCACTTGACAGAGTTTGTGGTGATGAACCTTTATCCTTACAATTTGGGAGAGAATATTACATTTCAGACTTCCAAATCCATTTTAATCTCTGTTCATACTAAAAATACAATTCAGTCATGAAAATTACCTCTAAATATTAGTGGGTGGGTTTCCTGTCATTTCAGGGGGAAAAAAAGGGTAGGCAAGTTAACAGGTGATCCCAGCACAGACAGCATGTGTTTGGGTATACAATTATTTCTAAAACCACTATTTGATCTACATATACATTTTTAATTCAAAATGCGTAATGTCAAGGTGAAAAAAGATCATTTTCTGCCATCTATTTTCTGCTATCATCATTTCAGTGTTGCAAATGTAGAAATTAAAACTTCTCTTCAGATTCAGGCCATCACAAGAATTTTTGAAAAACACTTGGGATTCATCTTATTGGGACTCATTTTACTCTAAGGGAGTTTTGCACAGTCTATGATCACTAGAGGCTTAATGGCATTTAGAGCTGCTATTTTCTAACTACCTGAGAATCTAAATTAAATCTTGATCATAAGATTAAAGGTTATCATCACCTTAAGAGTAAAATCAGGATTTTTAATATAGTTCTATTGACAGATCTTAGTTAACTGGAAAATGATTCATCCAGTTGTCTTTTAAATTATTGCAGCCATTCTTTTGATTTTCCCTATAGCAATAGAACACACCATATCACAAGAAGAATGGCTGTTTTCTCTGCTTTGGTCAACTTTCTTTTCAGGAATCAAAACAATAGGTAAATGAATCTACTTTAATATACATAAAAGTACCAAAAGTTTTCAAGTTTGTTTTTTTTTAAAGATTTTATTTATTTATTTGACAGACAGAGATTACAAGTAGGCAGAGAGGCAGGCAGAGAGAGAGGAGGAAGCAGGCTCCCTGCTGAGCAGAGATCCCCCCACACACCGCGACGCGGGACTCGATCCCAGGACCCTGAGATCATGACCTGAGCCGAAGGCAGAGGCATTAACCCACTGAGCCACCCAGGCGCCCCAGGTTTTCAAGTTTTATAAGGGATCCATAACTACTTTTCTCCAGAACTTGAAACAAGCAGGATATGCAAGAAAACAACAACAACAAAAAATTATAGATTTAAAATCCCTGTGGCAACTGTTAATCAGCAAAAACTGAACAAGTTATCTATGGCTAAATTCAAGTGATTGTTATGGTCAACAACTCTTGTATTAAACTGTTGCTATCTACCACTACATAGCTTATATTCGTAGTTGTGGGACAAGAGCTGAACCACCTTTGCCAAGTTCAGAGACTCAACTTGCGACTTCAGCTCACTTTCACTGTATTAGGTAAAGCCAGCACCTCTATGATCAACAGTGGAAAACAAGAATGTTCTCTTGTAATAAATATTAGCAAAGGATGTGTATATTTCTGCTCTTCAGATGACTGTTTCATTTTAATCTAATTTTAGTTCAGAGAGTCATTCATCTCTGGTTCTGCATCAGAGACAAAAATTACTTTATTTGATTAACTGTGAGGACTGGAAAGAAGTCTTCCATATATCTTAATATTCAATTCTAATGCATTCATTAGAAAGAAACAATTCCATAACCTCAAGTAAATCGTCTCAAATTGGAATGGTCGAAACAAAAATGTTAATATCCAAATAGAATTTAGTGTGTTACATAAGCATGTGCAATCATCTAAATTAAAACTAATCACTGTGTATCAGAAGCAGTAATAAAAGCCAAGTTCTGCCTCATTGTTCCCCAGCGAAGTATGAATAATTCATGACTCAGGTAAGCTTTCCATCTCCCCTGTGTCTTCCACAAGATTTTACCAATTTTATTATTCAAACTGTGCCCTTTAGAACACTTTAGCCAGGCTAGAATTGAAATGATACTAGATGTCACAGCTTCTGATGTTACTATTTGTAGATCTGTTCTTTGGCTGTGATGCAAAGCAGTTTTGACCAGGTCTTACGGGACAAAACAAGATCCCAGAGCTGAGCCTTGCTGCAGGGCTTTCCACTCTCCTGATTCTGCCCGGATTCCTCTCCATATTCCCCAAGACTTTCTCTGGATTCAAATCTTTTCTCATTCAGAAGTATCTCATCCTATCTAGTCTTTCCAGAAAGCTGCTCTATAGTAGAAAATTTAAATCATCCTGTTTTATAAGCTGAAAATTCTTTTTTTTTAAAGATTTTATTTATTTATTTGACAGACAGAGATCACAAGTAGGCAGAGAGGCAGGCAGAGAGAGAGGAGGAAGAAGGCTCTTCCTTGAGCAGAGAGCCCAATGCAGGGCTGGATCTCAGGACCTTAGAATCATGACCTGAGCCAAAGACAGAGGCTTTAACCCACTGAGCTACCCAGGTGCCCTTGAAAATTCTTCTTTTAATAGCACTTTTTACTTTACATTAAATGTACCACCAGTTTCGTCCATCACATTTATGCATTCAGTAAACCTTTACTGAGGTCCTACTGTGGGTGATATGGTAACATCACAAAAAAGACTCAAAACTCTGCCTCCACGGGGATAACAAATGTAGTGAGCCAAATGTTAAAATACCACTGCTAAAAGTGAACAGGAGATGTGGAGAAGGATTCCCAGAGAAAGACAATTATACTCCTTAAGGATGAGTAAGAGCATCTAGGTGACTGCAGAGAAGAGAGAATAAGGAAAAGAACTCTAGGATGAGGGGATGAACATCTACAAAGGTGGAGAATTATATATGAAACACAGATTTTAGGGTAGAGGTTCCAAAGTCAGTATAGATGAGCAAAGCCAGCTCAGTGCAGAGCAGTAAGAACTGGGGCGGGGGGGGGGGGCACTGAGCTGACTGGAGAACACTGGCCATTTCAAAGGCCATATAGCAGCCATGTGGGGTGCAGGCTCACAGAGGTCTCAAGAAAAGCCAGAAATCTGGATTTTCATGTAATACCTTAAATTTTTTCATGGTTAGCAAGTTTTCTTTTTTTAAAATTACCACTCTGTAGGCAAAACCAAACATATTATGAATTTTGTGGTGGGCTGAATAATGGTCCCTAAGATATCCAAGTGTTAATCCCTGAAACCTGTAAATGTTACCTTACATGGCAAAAGGGACTTTGAGATGTGGAGATTATCCTGGACTCTTTGCATAGACCTAAACATAATCCTAAGTGTCCTTAGACCAGGAGGGGTCGGGGAGATTTGACTATAGGTGGGAAATGGGAGAGGAGATAATGGAAGCAAGAGGATGGAAAGATGTGAGGAAGGGGTCAGGAGCCAAGGCAGTTCCAGAAGTTAGAAAAGGTAAACAAATGGATTCTCTCCTAAAGCCTCCAGAAGGAATCAACCCTCTAACACCTTGATTTTATCCCAGTGAAACTAATTTCAAATTTGACTCTAGACCTAGAAAACAATTAATCTTTTTTTTTTTTTTGCAGTTTTTAAAAAAAAGTTTAAGATTTTATTTTTAAGTAATCTCTACACTGAATGTGGGGCTCAAACTCACCACCCTGGAATCAAGAGTTACCTGCTCCTCCAACTGAGCCAGCCAGGTGTCCCAATCTGTGTTGTTTTAAGCCACTAAATTTATGGTAATTTGTTATAGCAGCCACAGGAAAATAACACATCTTCTGACCTGATTCAGCTCTTTGAGTTGTCAAATGCACCTGTTTGGGTGCCCAGGTTGACATTAGACTATACAGGTGAGCCTGGACTAGGCTCTTGGTATTCTATCTGCTACCCCATTTGGAAACATTTGTTTATATTTCATTCTACCCTATTCCTTAGAAACAGGGACTGCATCTCATTCTCTCTGTCTCCACTGCCTAACAGAGCACTTGGCACATATTCTTTGCTTATTAAACAAATAAAAGGCAAGGTAGAAAGGGAGGCTAGAGCCAAATCACCAAGAGCTTATTATTGCCATGCCAAGAGATTTAAATTTTATATTGAAGATGAAGAACAAATAAAATATTTCAAGCATGAAAGGGACATGATGGTTTTGCTTCTTAGAAGTTGACAATAGCTGGGGCACGTGGGTGGCCCAGTCAGATAAACATCTACCTTCAGCTCACCAGGGTCCTGGGATCAAGTCCCACAACAGGGCCCCTGCTCCGCAGGGAGCCTGCTTCTCCCTCTCCCTCTGCCTGCCACTCCCCCTGCTTGTGTGCTTGCTCATTCCCACCCCTAACCCCGTCAAATAAATAGATAAAATCTTAAAAAAAAAAAAAAAAAGAAAGAAAGAAAGAAAGAAAGGAAGTGACAATACCTGAAGGGCAATTTAGAAAAGCACAACTGAAAACAGGAGTTTGGTTGGAAAGCTGTTACAATAATATAGCAATCCTATAAACCAAGACTAAGTCAGTGCCAGTCGGGATATAAAGAAAAGTGATCATACATTGGGGTTTAAACTGAATGGACTTAAAGACTGATTCAGGGGTGTGTGGCTGGCTCAGTTAGCAGAGCATGTGACCTTTGATGTAGCAGTCATGAGTTTAAGCCCCACACTGGCCACAGAGCTTTCTTTAAAAAAATTTTTTTTTAAATAAAAATTTTACTGATTCAATAGTAAGAGAAGGAAAAGGAGAAGTCTTGGTTGACTCTCAGGTTTGTGGTGGTGAAAGTAAGGTGGAAAAGGAGAAGTATGGGAAAGAAGATGAGATGAGTTTTGACAGGCTGAGATTATAGGGCCCATACAAGGTCATGACCTGAGCAAAAATCAAGAATTGGATACTGAACCAACTAAACCACTTAGGTGCCCCTTACCTGTTCCTTTTTAAAATAAAAGTCTCAATTCTTTTATCACAGAGAAATAAATGTTGTGAAAGCCATTTGTTTTACTTGCCCAACATCCCCTACCCAACAGTATTTTCCACTGCTTACCTATCATGTACCTCTGCAATGTGTCACCTGCTTCCCTGTCTTTCTGACTCATAGATGCTCATATTCATCCCCAGGTGTTCTCCATGTGTCTCCCCCATCTGTAATACTGCTCCCAAATTTTCCATCTAAATTAGTTCATTCTTCATGGCCTAGCTGAAATTCCATGGTTCCTATGATGCCTTTCCTTGACCATCTCTGAATTAGTTTACTATATATTAGAGCTTTTAGAATCATGCTACCGCATAGTATTTTCTCACAGTTCACATGTGCTAAACCTATCTTTTCAAATAAGGTTCCTGAGGACAGAAATGTTGCTTTATAACCCTAGACTCCCATAGTGGTTTGTAAAGTGTTAAACACACAGTAGGTGTTTCAGAGACAAATTAATATGGTAGAAAATATCTGAGTCAGACCTAATTTTTTAATTCAAGCTTTGCTCCTCAGACTGAATTATTTTTTTAATAAGCATTTTAATTTTTTAAACATTTTATTTTTTTATTTGGTAGAGAGGGAGGGAACACAAGCAGGGGGAGTGGGAGAGGGAGAAGCAGGCTTCTGCAGAGCAGGGAGCCCGATGTGGGGCTCTGGGATCCCAGGGCCCTGGGATCATGACTTGAGCCAAAGGCAGATGCTTAACAACTGAGCTACCCAGGGGCCCCAGACTGAATTCTTTTTATTTGTGAACTAAGGAACCAGTATCCTGATCACTCAGATCCCTTCCACCTGTTACAATCTGATTCTAATACTAATTATTTTATTTGACCAGAAGCTGTGATGGTGTACATCAAGCACATCATATGGCTTTGATTCTAAGATTCTATCACATAGCATGAGTCATTTTTAAAAGGATATTGGGTAAATCTTCAATGTACACTTTAATGGTAAGAGTCAAGTTCAATGTAAGGGTCTAAGATATACATTTCATAAATATTTAGTAAATTCCTTCATTATTTCAGCAAATATTTATTGAGTACCTATGACATGTCAGGCATAATTCTAGGCTCCGTAGGACACAGTGGTAAATAAGCTAGACAAAGTCTTTGCTCTCTTGGAGCTTATATTCTCATAGAAACAAACAGTAAATAATCATATAATATAATGTCAACTGTGTTATGTCACTTATGTCAATAAGTGCTATGAAGAAAAAGTACAGAAAAGGAATACAGAAACCTGGGACTGGTTATAGATGAGACAGTCACCTTAATTTTAACTTTTTTTTTTAATGTTATATATTTGAGAGAGAGAGAGGGAGAGAGATAGCACAAGCAGGAGAAAGGGCAGGGAGAAAGAGAAGCTGACTCCCCCTGAAAGGAGCCTGATGCGGGGTTTGATCCCAAGACTCCAGGATCATGATCTAAGACAAAGACAGACACTTAACCAACTGAGCCACCCAAATGCTCCAATTTTAATTTCATACAGGAAAGATATAGGCATTCTTGTAGACATGAACACAGACATGTATATAGATATAAACATAAATATAGATACACAGGTAAATATAGATGTAAATGTTCTAGACATAGCACTACATGTCATGTAATGAGCTAAAATGTGTCATGCTCACAAGCTATTTAATCTTTCTAACAATCCTCTGAGATATACTACCCTATTTCACAAATGAAAAAACTCATATTCAGAGAGTGATATGTCCAAAGCCACTGAGCTAGAAAGTGTCAGTACTGGAAACTATGTGGCATTTGCATGGCATTTGCATGAGTATGCATACTAATTTTCTTGGGCAAAAAATATTCTAAATTAGAGTAGGAAGATAAACCATCATGTATTCTGATTACCAGGAAAAGAAATGTATTTTCATTTTAAATATGTCTTAAAAGATCAGAGGTTCTTTGTGTATTTAAGAATTGTGATGGAATATTATATTCACCATAAAAGCCAAAAGATTGCTGAATATGAAGAGATCTCCAAGATATATTGTTATATGAAAAAGCAAGGTGTAACAGTGTAATATATCATACTGCCATTGTGTATAAAAATAGATGGAGGGGTGCCTGGGTGGCTCAGTGGGTTAAAACCTCTGCCTTCAGCTCAGGTCATGATTCCAGGGTCCTGGGATCGAGCCCTGCATTGGGCTCTCTGCTCAGCGGGGAGCCTGCTTTCCCCTCTCTCTCTCTGCCTGCCTTTCTGCCTACTTGTGATCTCTGTCTGTCAAATAAATAAATAAAATCTTTTTTTTTTCCCTCTAGGATTGAGTAATGCTATATAGCTAATTCTTTTTTTTCTAATTTTTATTTTTTATAAACATATTTTTATCCCCAGGGGTACATGTCTGTGAATCGCCAGGTTTACACACTTCACAGCACTAACCATAGCACATACCCTCCCCAATGTCCACAACCCCACCACCCTCTCCCTTATGCCCCTCCCCCCGGGAACCCTCAGTTTGTTTTGTGAGATTAAGAGTCACTTATGGTTTGTCTCCCTCCCAATCCCA
>PISX010019989.1:0-36877 GCA_004024625.1 Mellivora capensis
CATCAATGCCATTTATGGAATGGTTACTGTAGCAAGCACAGAGCTCATCGGTCTGCAGGGTAATTATCTCATTTCACCCCTATCACAACTCAAGAGAGAGGCATAATGGCGCTCTCCATCCTGGGGATGAAGATGGAAGAGTTAGAGTTTGCCCAGGATCACGCCTGCCCCTAGTGCCCTGGTCATCTTTCTTCCCAGCATAACAGGAATCCCTTTGCTAACCTCCTGTGTCTTTTACCCCCACCTCCAAAAGCAAGTTTACACCCCTATTAAAGAACCAGGGCCAGCTTGGGTCCATGCTCCTTCTGGAAATTTCCTAGATGACCCGACTTGCATGGCCATCCTCTTCTCTGAATATCAGGACACCACTGTGTGTGTGAGGAGGCAGTTATAATGGGGCGTATGATACCTGCCACCATGCAGTTATTAACCGCTGAGGTATTGTTTATTTCTCATGTCAGTGCAGCTGATTTCCTCTACCGGGACTGTAAGTTTCTTGGGGGGAAAGACTGTGTATTCGGAGTCCTTGCTTTCCCGTGATGCCTAGCCTGTTTCTGTCTCCATGTGAGAGACAGTCACTGTTCCTTGAGCAAACGAATAAGTGAGTGAATGGACAGCCAGGTCTGGAAAGCATGAGGTGCAAACCTTGAAACACCCCCCCCACCTGCCCCTCCCAGCCCCCTCCTCCTGCAAGTGAGGCATAGGGAGGAGGAGGCCTGAGTGCAAGGACCTGAGAGCTGCCCACTTCTGGGCCCCAGCTTCATCTGTGCTCCTTGCCCCGCCCCTGCACATGCTCTGGGCAGCAGCTGTCACCTCATCTGTAAACCTCGGTGACAATGTAATGCCCAGCTCGGAGGGTTGTTGGATTAAATGAAATAATAGCTATAAATCCCTTAACCTAATGCCCAGCCTGCAGTCTCACTCATGTCCCTGGTAGCGATCCATGTTGTACCAGGTATCTGGATAAATGCTTCACCGTTTCTCCTGATAATTTCTGGACTTGATCTCCTGCCATCACTGACGGCTGTTTACTGAACTCTGTGACAGGCAGGCCCTAAGGGTGGTGTCGGGTACACGGTGTTGAACACACAGGCGTGGTCCCTGGCCCCACAGGGCCTTCCCCAGGCACAAGGTGAGGTCTGCAGGACAGCTGTGGTCCTCTCCATTCTACCAGTGAGAAGAGAGGGACTGAGGGGCACGGCCAAGGCTGGCCACTCGCTGACCGGACCTTGCAGCAATGCTCTGTCCATCTCACGAGAAGGCAGCAGGGTGGGCAGAACGCCTCACTCTCTGGGCAGCGCTGTTTACAAATCAGGGAAGTGGTATTTATTTTTAATCCATTCATGTGTGTGCATGTTAATTTATAGCCATTAGCTTTGATTTGTTTGATGTTAAATGAGCCTGAATAAACATGACACAGTGTAATATTTAGTCCTGTTTGATTCCTCAGTGCATTTTCTGCTCAGGAGTAGCTGTGGAGACTAACTCAAAAGGACTGGGATGCATTATTCGTATTTATATGTATACATCAGGATTGGCAGAAATGTAAAAATGCTAAATGAAACTGCATAAGGTATTTTGTTACAGGTCTGCTGGCAAGGTAATTTGTTTTTATGGAAAAAAAAAATTCACCTGCCAGCATTTCCCCATCATCTGCCCCTGACTTTGGCTCAGTACCTATCTGATTTTCCTCTTTTAAAATTCTTAATAAAAAATTGGGTCTTCTCGTGTTCTTTTTTGGTTTGGGTTCAATCTTAGTAGTTTCTTGTCTTTATGATCTTTATAATTCTGTAGCTAAAATTGACCTATAATAATGTTTGACTTTAGCAAATGGCCCTTGGAAAGAACTCAGAACTTAGACTCAAGATTTTTTTTGCAAAGTGCCAGTTTGGGATTTCCTTTCTTTGTGTCTAGGCTCTGATGAGCAGTGCTTCTGACTTCTCTAAAGCCAACTCAGATACCAGGATCTTGAAAAGATAGACAATTACCTTGAGGGAACAGTCATTCTAGGAGCTTGTGGGCTCTAGCAAATAAATTTAATCCAGAGACAGCTACACGGTGCCTGGGTTACTGTTTAATCATGGAAAGGGTAGTCAGAAGACCTGGCCATGCCATTGATCAGTCCTGGAAAGATCAGCAAATTTGCAACTGTTGGATTCTTGATTTTCTGTGTCTTCGTTCATATGAAAATAGAATTTATGGAAGAAAATTTGGAAACTACAGAGAAGTCGAAAGTAAAGCCCTTTGTATTACCATGGATTTTCTTTACCTTTTGTTCGGTTCTCCATTTAGTCTTTAAAATACATGGAGGGATGCCTGGGTGGCTCAGTCGGTTGAGCATCTGACTCTTGATTTTGGATCATGGGTCATGAGCTCAGGGTGGTGAGATCGAGCCCCTTTTGGGCCCTGAGCTGAATGTGAGGCCTGCTTGAAATTCTTTTCCTCTCCCTTTGCCCCTGCTTCCCCACCCCCTTTTCTTTCTCTCCCTCCCCGTCTCTAAAATATATATGTACAGAGATTTTAAAACAGAACTGGACTCTCATTGTGTTTCCAGTTTTCTCTCTTGATTTTTTTTTTTTTTTTACTTAATCATGTTGCAAACATTCTTCGAAGTCACTAAAAATTCTTCAGAAACTGATTTTTAAATGTATCCCAAGGCTCTCTCGTGGCGGCAGCTGGCACAGGGGGAGTGAGAAGATTGCTCTGCAGGCTGTGTCATTTCCAGATAGGGGAGTGGTGTTGCCGTTAAGTGTGTTCAGAGGTCTGTGTGTCAATGCAGCCGTAGGCATTTGCTTGATGGATCAAACGCACCACCGTCCCTTGCATGAATGCAGCTTTGCTAACCATTCCCTGTTGTCGGTTACTTACATGCCCTCGGACTTGTTCACTGCAAATAAATACTGCTATGTTTTATTTAACATTATAAGTGAAAATGAAACAGATCAGGTCTTGTCCCTCCTTCAAGTAACATATACTTAAATATATAAAAATTAATACTGGCTGTTCTTTAAGAATCAACAGAGTAATGGAATAGGAAAAAAAAAACAGCCAAGGAAAAGGCTCTAATATCTATAATGTGTTGTATTAACCCCCCCCTCCCCACAACACACACACAAAAGTGCATCTCAAAGCAGTGGGGAAGGAATGATTATTTGGCACTTGCTGTTGGAAAACTTTAACCTCCTACTGTGTGGCAGCAGAACACATTCTTGGTGGGTTAATGAATGATATCTTTAAAAATTGAAATCATGGGGCACCTGGGTGGCTCAGTGGGTTAAAGCATCTGCCTTCGGCTCAGGTCATGATCTCAGGGTCCTGGGATCGAGCCCCACATCGGGCTCTCTGCTCAGCAGGGAGCCTGCTTCCCCTTCTCTCTCTGCCTGCCTCTCTGCCTACTTGTGATATCTGTCTGTCAAATAAATAAATAAAATCTTTTAAAAAATTGAAATCATAAAAGTACTAGAGTAAAATCTTAATGACCTTAATTCTCAGGGTTTAGAAAGACTAAGAATTAAACCAATGGAAGAAATCAAGAGGGAAAACAATACTTTTATCTATACAAATAATAATAGAACTTTAGACATAAATAGACATTTGGTTCTATAGGTACCAGAGATAAGCAGTGAATAAAACAAACTCAGTCTTTTCAAGGAGCTCACATTCTACTGGAGGAAGACAAGGCAAGAATAAAGAAATTCAGAAGAAAAAGGCAGCATAGGGGAGAAAGAATGGACATGCTTCCTTCCTCTTATCAGCTGTAGTCATTTGCAAGGTATACCCTCTCATTTAAATAGATTGTTACTATCATGTTTTAAAAAGACCCTTTAAAGTTACAGTTCTTTAAATACCAAAGATAATCCTTTTGGAGCACCTGGGTGGCTCAGTCAGTTAAGTGTCCAACTCTTGATTTCGGCTCAGGTCGTGATCTTGGTGTTGTGAGATTGAGCCCCGTATCGGGCTCTGCATTTAACAGAGTCTGCTTGGGATTCTCTCTCCCTTTGCCCCTACCCCTCTGCTCATGCAGGTGTTCTCGGTCTTTAAGTAAAAATCTTTTGTAAAAAATGTCTTTTTGTTCCCTCCTATGTAAGATGGAGAAGTTAGCATGCTTTTACTAGATCGTCTTTCTTACTTCCTGTTCTCCACTAATGTATGTTGTGATTATCTACGTCACGTACAATTTTTACGTTTCCTTTCAGTAACTGCATTTGAAAATTTCGTTTATAACCAGATTCGCAGTTGCACTCAACTTCCAATTTTAAGACTCTCTGCAGGTAGTTTATTCCAGGGTTTCCCCTATATTATAAGTACTTTCCATTCTTGCTTGAAATTGTGTCCATCTTCAAGTGCTTTTTTCCCAAAAAAGTAAAGATGTATTTTCTCTCTTCTTTTTAAAGAGATTTGTTTTTAAATAATCCCTCTACCTCAGATGGGGCCTGAACCCACAACCCCGAGATCAAGAGCCACACACTCTACTGACTGAGCCAGACAGGCACCCAAGATGTATTTTCTCTTAGCTCTTGACTTTGTGATCTTTCTGTAAGTTTTGCACGTAAGCAGCAACCTGTGTGGAAAATCCTTGGGAACAGTGTTTTGTTTTGTTGTGTTTTTTTCCCCTCATGTCTTTTGTTGTTACTTTATCCTGTAGTATCATAGAAGACAAAACTCACACCAGCGTAGTTTTTAATCCTTTCTTGATAATCTACAGTTTGGTTTGTCTTCCTATTTTAGATGCCTGTGGAATTAAAAACAACAACCACCTTCATTTTTAGAGGAGTTTTAGCTTCACAGCAAAATTAAGAGGAAGATACAGCGTTTTCTGGTATACCTGATGCCACCACATGGGCAGAGCCTCCCTCATGATCAACGTTCCCCCACAGGACGGTGCATTTATTACAACTGACGAACCTACATTGACACATAATTACTCAAAGGCGACAGTTGACCTTAGGGGTCACTCTTGATGTTATGCACTTTGTGGTTTGGACAAATGTATAAGGACATGGATCCACCATGATAGTATCCCACAGAACAGTTTCACTGCCCTAAAAACATACCTTATGCTTCCCTTATTCATCTCTCCTTTCTGATAACTTGCCTTCTATCCCTTTGCACAGACAGCATGAAGACCTAGAGTTTCCCATTATCCCTTGGTCCCAGGGCTCCAGTCTCTGACCAACTGGTTGGTGTTTTATTCAAGAGAGAAAAATAATTCCCAGCATACAAATACCACTTCCTCTCCCTCCCTCTCTCCACCATGTTGTGCCCTGTTGTTACTATCATTATTATTTTTTTGACGTTTCCTTTAATGCTTAGATCATAAATAAGGAATGTTGAGGCTGACAGCAGGAAAGGGGACACACTTGACTTTGCAGGAAGGGGATGTCTGCCCCAGAGAAAGAGGACACCGGACTTTTTGATGGGTCTAGTTCTATGCTGCCCATTTAGTGGCCACATGTGGTAATACAATTCAAATGCAATTAAGTTACATTTGAATTAGATGAAGAATTCCATTCCTCCCTTGTGTTAGGCACACTTCCAGTGCTCAGTAGTCCCAAGTGGCTAGTGTTCTGGACAGCACAGACTGTAGAACATTTCTGTCATCACAGAAAATTCTACACTTGCAGCAGAGAAGAAAATATCTCTATATTTTTTTAAGGTTGGTAAGTTTTCTCCATTTAATGCAACACAGAGCACAAGCTGGCTCTGATTCATCTCCATGTGTCTTATAAATGGCAGGAAATTCTCTCAGATCCTTATGGTTCGATTGACTGCCAGTTTTTGTTGTCATTTTTAATGTGTGTTACAAGTTTTCATTTTTCACTTGTGCTTTCCCTGGTCTTTTACTAAGAGGCTGGGAGAGGCTGCATCAGGGACTACTGGCCACATCATGTCTTTACTTGGAATGGTGGTAGCAGAGATTTTGAAAACTCAAATAATGTATCTTACAGAGAGTGAACTGTTTCTCCTACTCTTTGGGAAATTCTCTACTAATTCTGGGCCATTCCAACTTGATCAAGGCAGAGTCTTTCTTTTGCGGAGCCATCTCCACACATGGAAAATGGGAGGTTTTGCCAGGAGGTGGAGGACAGATTCACTGGGCACCAGCATGGGTTTCATTTAGGAAGCAGGGAGGGAAGATGTTGCTTAAGAAGCTTCTTCCGGGGATGCCTGGGTGGCTCAGTGGGTTAGGCCACCGCCTTCAGCTCAGGTCATGATCATGGGGTCCTGGGATCAAGTCCCGCATCGGGCTCCTTGCTTGGCAGGGAGCCTGCCTCTCTCTCCGCCTTTGCCTGCCTCTCTGCCTGCTTGTGTGCTCTCTCTCTCTCTCTCTCTTTCTGACAAATAAATAAATAAAATCTTAAAAAAAAAAAAAAGCTTCTTCCGGTAAGAGTGTGCAGGGTAGCTAGGGGAGTGGAGGGACTGACAAGGAGGGGCAGAAGTCCCTTCCACCACTGTTGACCTCAGGTGATGAGGGCCCTGCTGAGTGATGGGAGGAGGAGGTCTGGAGGGGAGATGTGTCATGTGAGAGGCACAGTGAGTAAATGATCTTGTGCCAATTAGAGTTGGGACAGGTCCCAGATGACACTTGGTTCCCAATGTGTGAGTCACGGAAAGAATTGTGGTGCTATTTTCTGGGAAGAAGGACGTAGGCTGGAAAGGGAAGTGCAGCTGTTTGGGAGAAATGATGACATGCATCTCAGGCAATGCAATAGATGGAGCCTGGCGAAGTCAGAAAATGTGGTCCATGTTACCTAGACTTCTGGTCTCCCAAATGAGCTGGACAAGAGGTGGGTGATAGGTGAGAGAAAGAATAGACCAGTCAGAATGACACTTGACTAAGACTCGGGAGGTCCAGATTTCATACCTGCCTTAGCAGCCAACTTGCCTTCTCATTCTGGTGGTTTTCTCATCTATACAATTCTGAGTTGTGTTAGATGGACTCCAAGCACCAGTTTAGGGCTAGAATTGTACATTGTATGGGATTCTGTGCCTCAGTGATTCTCAGGATGATGCCTGGGGTGTAAGCCAAGGTGGCATAACAGTGACCAACAGTGAGCCCAACCCCACCTTTGTGTCAACATGGACGGCTCCCTCTCCGGGCAGTTGCTCCTAGGCAGGACACCATAGTATTCTAGAGGTGGGGTATTAATGGGGATTTTATGCACATGGCACATACAAGAGTCTATGTTCAAATAAGTTTGAAAACACTTAAGTAAAGTTGGAAGATTTCTTTATTACTGTACTTTTTATAGCCTCTAATATGCTCATTTTCTCTCTGGGATATTAATGTACTGGATATACTTCTTTAAAAAAGAAAGGAAGGAAATTGTAATCAGGCAAATCTCAGCATGCGGAGAGGGGGCAGCTGACTTCCTGCAGGCTTGTTGAGAGCTCTCGAAGATGCCCTTTGGTGAGATGGTTCTTACTGAGGCTGTTGAGGATGAAGATCTGTAGGGTAAGCCACTCCATTGTCTCTTGTACCCAAGTGCCTCTCAAAGGCTAAAGGAAGCTTCATTATGTATTCTGTATGCACATCTGCCCTCTGCATTCTGAGAAGAGATCTGGACACCCAGGTGTCCAGTTTCTGAATGTATCTGGCTCCCTTCAGTCCAGTGGTATTAACCACTTAGCTATATTCACCACGAAGCCCCAGTCTTCCTCCCTCCCAATCTGTTCCCTTTGCTCCTTTCTTGCTTTGTGGGCACTTACATTTTTGCAGCATAAAATAATGAAGACCTTGAGGACTTCCAGTTCTAAAAGCTGGGGTTGATTCAGAAAATTTATCACTAGGTAGGAAAACTCCCAAGTGGTGTGGATGTTCTCCATGTCCATTAGGCCAAAGCATGCTCGGGAAATGGTCTCCCATGCCTTGGGACTGGGTCCCTACTGGCTCTTTGATTGCTGACCATGTCCCCAGTTCCTGATTACTTTGGCCATGGGGTGAATGCCTTTAGTCCGAAACAAAACTTGCTCCATGAGAGCCCTTTGCTAGGTCCAATCAGCTAGCCCCGACCCAGCACATAGTGAAGTGGATTTCTCTCTTGTCTCACTTTCATCCCTCCTGTTTGTAAGACTCTCTTTCTCCCAGTTTATACAATGCCAAAGGCTGCGTATCCTAGTCCCTGAGGACTCTGAGAGGGGAGAAAGCTTTTGGGTCAAGGATTCTCTGAAGCTGGAAGGGCTGGCAGTTATAGGGAGACAAGCAGCTGTTGCCTGCTGGGAGAGACATGTGGGTGGACAGAGCCCTGAGGGGAGAAATCCCCTCTACGTCCAAAAATGGCATCTGGGACATAGGATTAGCTGGGAAGGGGAATTATCTTCCTTAACCCAAGTTAGAGATCACCAGTGGGAGCACAGTGGATGGAGGAAATTTCCCCTCATCAGGTATATGCTGGAATCTTTGTCCCCCGCCTGCCTCCTGGCACCGCTTTGGAAACGCTCTCCTCGTCCTAGTGCTCCAGTGTGTGGGCTGCAGGCCCTTCCCCATAAGTCGGGGCAGGCAACCACACGGTATGTTGTGCTCAGGCGCCCAGGTCTAGGGGACACCACAGTTAGTGGTGTCAGTCCTTCCTGCTTTACCACCGAAGGGAGCCAGTGTTTCTCCCGAAGCTCTCCAGAAAGCTATTCACAACATGCCTGTCTGAAATACTGATGGATGTTGTTAATCCCCTTTGATGTAGTATAATTTAAAGTCAATATTTTCAGCAGTAAATACCAAAATAAAATTTAGCCAAATGGAGATTTCTGCCTACAGACTTAATACTTTCAGCTGGCAAATAGCTCTCGGATTAAACAAATTCAGCAGTTCATTTTTCATGGCAATTAAAATCATGGCAATTAAAAAATGATCATTTTCATTTTCACTGTGTTCATATAAAGGCATTCAAACTTTGCTGAAAGGTCTATTTCTTTTTTGTCAGTGGGTCTCACCAGCTCTTGAGAAATATTTCCCCATAATTTTTTTCCAGTTATTTTCATGAAGCCTTAGTTTGTCTTCAGTTGTATTTTATTTGCATTAAATAGTCTTCAATAAAAGTTTTATTTTAATGTCATTAAAACTTTTAGTGTACTTCATTAGAATATTTAGTTAATGAAGTCCTTTCCCCAGTGGAACGAAAAAGTTCCAAATCGTAATTCAAGCCCAGAATATGGAACCATGAGGTGATAACCTGGAGAGTCCTCTGACCAGTGAGTCCAGGTTACCACGTAGATTTTTCTACCTGTGTAGAAGGAATCTGCAGCAGCATACTGATGTGAAATGGTGGATTTTTCTATTTGCATCACCTCCATGGGGTAGGGCTTTCTGGTCTGTTCTCAGGACCAGCTTCCCATTTCAGGAGGAGGGAGGAACAAATAATTTTGATACAAATATATTTCTGCATTTTGATTTCAGAGCTTGTATCTTATCCTGTCCCTGATTTGAAATGTATCTGGGGCAAGAAGATGCTGTCAAAATGAGTTACATTAATTTATCTTTCTGGATGAAGGTGTTTCTAACAGAGCAATTATATGTTTGCCCAGCCTAAACGTTCACCTCGTTTCCATCCAGAGCCTCTTCCTCTTTGCTGGCAAATGGAAGATACAAAATTGTTTATCTCAGCTCTGAGAACAGAGGATGTGTTTAAATTACATAAAAGATCCTTCAGGCCAGGGCATCTAGAATGCAAAAGCAAAGCAGCCTGAGGAAGGAGTCAGCCTCCTACCATTCAGCATCTCAGAGTAAATTTTACTCTATTTCTTCTGCCTATTATAACCTTTCCTATGAAAATGAATCTCTGGACTGATGTTCAATCTATTCTCATTCCGATTGTGTAGCATTCTCCTAACAAAAAATAAAAGGAATCAAGTATATACTCCTCTTTCTTAACCTTATAGGAACTGAAAATAGGACAGGGTGATTCCGTTTATAAGATCTTTTAAATTGTACCCAGAAGTATGAATAGGACAAAATGAAATTGGTTTGGGGGGGGGGGGATGGGATAAAATCACCATTTCACAGTTATCATGCACTTGGTAAAGCGGTCCATAATACTAGCAAAATTAGATTTTACCACTTCAACCTGGGAAATCAGTGGTCGGCTATATTCTCTGGTTCTTGCTGGTTGGGATCATAATAAAATGCAAGTTGACATTTTACAAGGATCGCTTAAAATCTTGAATTCAAACTTACCAGTGGTCTTTGTCAGGTGATGACAGTTCTCAAATCACTAAGCCTACAAGGCATTTTGATGACATTTGGGAATTTTATTATGCGTTCAGATGTAAAAAAATTTCACATTGCTTTTTTTTAAAGTTAATGTTCATTTTTTAAATAGTGGTAAAACATACACAGAATTTATATGTAGTATATTTCCCACTTCCCCCCACTACCATCCATCTCCAAAGATCTCCTCCTAGAGGCAACTACTTTCAACAATTTTAGCTATATTCTTTTATATTTATCTGCATTTTTCTAAAAAATACATTTCTAGTACTATTTCTTCATTTGCTAGTTTTAGGCAGTACCTGCTTTTTGGTGTGGTGGTTGAGATATTTAGCTCTTGGACCACCACTCCCAATTCACCACTCCAGTTGCCCCAATCAAGTTATTTATAATTCCTGATAAAATCATATATTTAAGATGTTTATATTGTGACCATGAACGGTGCTTACTTCTGTACCAAGTGATACACTATGACCATTGTCTCCCTTGTGCAGAGTTTTGTCTTTCTGGAAGTGGGTAATTTGTATCGTTTTCTATCATTCTATTGCTAATTTCCTAGTAAGTTTGAGATTTGTCCTGTTTTTTGAAAATGCTGTTTGGGCTTCTTTAACCAGGTGTCAGAGACTAGTGGCTTATAAACAATAGCTGGAAGCTGGGAGCCTGTGATTGGCATGCCAGCAAGGTCAGGTTCTGGTGAGACCCATCTCCTAGTTTTTAGACTGCAGACTTCCTTTTCTTTCTTTCTTTTTTTTAATTTAATTTATTTATTGGTGGGGGGGGGAAGAAAGGGAGAAGCAGGCTCCCTACTGAGCAGGGAGCCTGACCTGGGACTCCATCCCACGACCCTGGGATCATGACCTGAATTAAAGGCAGACGCTTAACCAACTGAGTCACCCAAGCACCCCAACTGCCAAATTTTATTGTGTCTTCACATGGTGAAAAGACCTGGAGGGAGCACTTTCTGGGACTCCTTTTATAAGGGCACTAATCACATTCATGAGGGCCCCACTCTCATGCCCTAAGCACTTGGCAAAGTCCTCACCTCCTCATGCCCTCACACTGGGGATTAAAGGTTTCAAGAAATTTTATGAAGGATTTTATAAAATTTTTAGGGGACATATTCAGTCCATAATACTTATCAGTCCCAGTTTTCCCTGGTGATCTTCCCGTAGCTCTCTGTGTTCTTATTCCAATGTCCATTGATCATTCCCCATTTGTCATCCAATCATCTCCCTTTGTTGCTTCTAAAAGGAATCTCCTGTGGTTGTCTACTACCCAGTTTGCCACCAAAGAGTTTGATAACTTTTTAATTCCTGCTTCTTTGCATACAAAATGTTATTTTTCCTTCCTGGAAGTTTTTAGGGTTTTCCTTCTATTTTAGTGTTCAGTATCTATTATATCATGGTGAGCCTTGGTATGGGGGTCCTGCCTGTCCTTGGGCTGTATGCTTACTAGACTTTTGCAATCCGAAGACCCAAATATAGTCCTGAGAAATTTTCTTGAGTTATTTACTTAATAATTTCTTTCTGCTTTCTCTGACCTCTCATTTTAGAAATTCTACTGCCTGGTCTCTCACAGATATATCTTCCAATTGCATTTCCATCCCTTCTGTTAATCACATTTTGTTTTATTTTCCTAGTGAGTTCAGGGTGAATTCTTTAAAATTGTCTTCCAACCCTTCTCAGATTTTGTTTAAACTTTAGGTTAATAGCTTTGTTATTTTTAAGAGCTTTATCTCACATTCTGTTTGTCCTTTTTGAAAAGCATTATGTTCTTGTTTTATGAATATAGTATCTTCATCTGCTTGAGGATAGTAATAACTACTTTTCAAAAACCTTTCTTTTGCTTCTGTTTGTCTGTCTCCTTTCACCTTTATTTTTCTTAGATTGGTTGTTCTTTTTTTTAGATTTTTTCTTCATGTTGTAGGCCTTGCTCAGATTTTTCTTTGTCTACCGTTTTTTAAGGGCTAAGCTCTAAAAACACTGGTTTGGATCTCTGATTGCCTTAGAGCCAGGGTAGAGGGGCTGGTTACTAGGCCAGGTCCAATGTGGGGAATGCAGAACCTTTGTATATTAAGGTATTTTCTCTGGGACCATGAAGTATTTTCCTGAGTGAACATGCTGATCTTCTGCCTAGAGAAGTGTGTGTCTTGCTTTAAGTTTATGAGAGCAGAATTTGGGAAGGGGCCCGGGCATTCCAGGGCTCAGAATGCAGACTCTGACTTAACTCTCTCTGTCCTATTTTTATCCCAGTGTCTCACTCCTTCCTTCCTGGTGTCCCTTATCTTGGAAATTTCTGGACACATTTCTTTTTTTTTTTTTTAAGATTTTTATTTATTTGACACAGAGAGAGAGTGAGAGATTACAAGTAGGCAGAGAGGCAGGCAGAGAGAGATGGGGAAGCAGGCTCCCCGCTGAGCAGAGAGCCCGAGGCGGGGCTCGATCCCAGGACCCCGGGATCATGACCTGAGCTGAAGGCAGAGGCTTTAACCCACTGAGCCACCCAGACACCCCAAGGATACATTTCTATAAATACAGGACAGGCCACTTTCTAGGAGGAAGGCAGGTCTAACTGTGGTGGTGTGGGATGATGGAAGGAGTTGGTGGGGGGAAAGGGACAACTGCTCTGTTATAAAAATAGTTGGCATCCTTTCTTGGTTCCCAGTCTTACCTCTGCTTTCCACAGTCCCTGGTATGAAGCTCTACTCCCTGAAGGTTCTCAGGATGACCTGACTTTCTCATGGTCTGTAACCTCCCCTTTCTGTGCATCTTCAATGCAACGCACATGGAGGTCGCAACTTCCTGTTCTTAGGCTCATGATTTCATCTGTGTTTTACCTTCCAGAAAACACTGACATTTTGTAAGAGCTATTTTTCTCCTCTCCTAATCTCTCAGAACTTGTGGCTTAATATCTACAATTTTAGTGAGTTTAGTGAGATTTAGGGAGCAAGAGGTGAGAAACAAAGCTTGTGTGTCATGCTAAAGCAAAAGTCCCTCTAGTTTTCTAAATCAAAGGTATCCACAGAGGAGAGATAGCTCATGTCAGTTTGTCATTCTTGCCCTGGGCCTTCACAAGGACTCAAGGGCTTAGCTGATGCCTGGAAAACAGGAAGGAGTTGGGAGACTTCTGTTCTTCATGGTCCTGCTGGGATTTGGTGCTTTCCCAACATCACCATGTGTCATTGCTTTACTTACTTTATTAATTATTACAATTTTCAAATTTTCACAGTTTTCCTCACTCAACGATGTTCTAAGAAGTCAGGGATGATGTGTTCCTTGTTTACCATTTTGTTCTCAGCTCTTTTTTTTTTTTTTAATGCCGGTCACATCTTTGGAATCAATTCATATTTGTTCAATGAATGAACAAGTTTTTAAACAAGCCATTGCTGTAATTCTGATGCAAGTGTCCACTGACCACACTTTGCTTGCCCCCTTCTGAAATCAGTAGTCCTCCATTAAATTCAACTGGATTCCCTCCAATTCAACTCACATTTTGAGCAGCACCACAGGGCAAAGGCTACAACCTTGTTAATCTCCTAAAGAGTAGGATCCTGGCCCCTTCTATTCTGCCCTAACAGACACACCCATGCAACAGGGCACAACTACACACCCTCCAACCCTGACACACCAGCAAACTGGGTACCCAGCAGGTATGACTCTTTGTGGTTTCTGGCTACTCAGCATCATTCTTCCTTTCTAAGAGCACCATGGAGGGTTTTTTGAAGAGGGAGAATCCTCCCTTTCCACCCTTGTGTGGGTCTACTTTGGTGACTCCATCAAAGTGCTGTCCATCTCAGCCTCCTCATCCAGAGATGGGCACTGGGACTCCTTTTGCTGCCGACATGTCATGTGAGTGATGCCAGGACAGGCAGAGCCACTGAGGACTGCCATTCCAGCACTGGCACCCAGGGGAGAGAGTCAAGGAAGGAATTCTTCCTGCCCTAACACCCCAGAACTTCCTGCCTCCTATCTTGTCCTGGTGACTCCTACCGAGTCTGGTCTCTGGTTTCCTATATGTGCTTCCTCTCTCTCTCTGCCAGGGACTTCTAGCAAGGTTCTCTGTGTCTTTCTGCCATAGTAGCCACTGGTTAAATTGAGAGTGACAACATATACCCTCCCCTACGGTGACATTTCCCCACTTCCCTGATGAGATGCCACCACAGTCCTAACCTATGGGATGTACCTAGAAGTTATTGAGTAGATTTTCTAGTGAAGTTTCTTAAAAGAAGTGGCATGCCTCCTGAGTAGTTGGATCCCCAGCTCCTTAAAGAAAAGCTTCTAGGTGAGGAAGGAGGCCACGGAGCCTCCTCAGCCCCGGCCATGCAGGCATATCTCATCACGAAAAAATGGACAGATGCCAAAATATTAATTTACACAACAGATGATCAGACTCATCTCATCATAAAATGTTTCATTTTAGCCCGGATACTGCTCTCTCAGTTTCTTTAAATACTTGGATCCCTTTCTAACTCAGTTACATTTAAAATAAGATGTCAGAAGCTTTTGATTTTAGTTCTAGACAGCGGTTCAAGACTTGGTCTCTGGACACAGCCAGAGATGGACTTGTACCATGGGTCTGCTCTTTTCCTCAGACCAATAATAGAGCTGTTCTAAGCTTCAAGATTCTTATTAGGAAAATGGGGCGGGGGGTGGGGCGGATGCTGTTACTTCAGAGACTCACGGTGGGGAAGAAGGAGAGGATACTCCTAAAAAGTCTGGCTTATGGAAATGGTAAATAATGTTAGTTCTCATAATCAGTATTATCGATCACAAAGTGAAAGCTGTCCATTGTTTCAGCCTGATGCATGGACTGAGAGATTCCATCTAATGCACACCAATAAGGGCAGTATTAATGGTGATTTCCCAGTACCTATGTGTATTTTCAGAATCCTACTTCTTAAATAAGAACAATTTCTCACTCCTGCATTCAAATCTTGTAATTCTGACTGTCCCCCAAATACCGCAAATATCTTTATCAACAGAACCTCTGGCTAATCTTTTTATAGTTTCTAGGAGAGGTGGGTTTCTTTTTGATTTTTGTGTCGAGATACAAACAGTAAAAGGCACCAACAGTAAATATCCAGTTCAACAAGTTTTGACACTTGTACAAATTGGTGTCACTGCAATTCCAAAATGAGAGGAGAGATAGGTTTCTGGTTCTGTTTTGACTTTTAAATATAATTTTGTCTTCTTCATGATGATGCCATTCACACGGGAGAGGAGAAAGCAGCACAAGAGATGGGCAGCCACCGAGATGAAAAAGACACAAGAGTGAATCTGACAAATGAGTCTCTTGATTCCACTTTCTTCCAACCTGCCCAGCTCCTTCCTTGCTGCTCTGACGTCCCACCTGCTTGAAGCTTCAGACTTTCTTTCTGTGTTTCTGCTCTCAGCCTAGAAACACACAGGTCTCATGTGCCACATCAGTCCTCTCTTGAACTGGGTCTGGTGCAGCTCTGTCTTGTCTTTTCATCTTCCCCAAAGGGGAGGCTTTGCTTCCTCAGTCTCCATGGACTCCCCAGCTCGCTACAGTCTGACTTCTACCCCCATCAGGGCATCTCTCAGTAGAAGATGGCTCTTGTGACCCCTCATCTGGAGGGGCACTTGTCCCTGCCTGACACTTCCAGAGACCAGTGGCTAGTATGTTGCTACCCTCTGGTCTGGCTGAGTGTAAGTTCAGAGAACAGACAGGGAGATGACTGGGGGTACGTGGGGTCATATCTTTCCTGGTTAATAGTCTAGACAGTTTGAAATGTGAGAGAACACCGCTGTTCTGGCAAGTTCTGTGTGTTCTGAGGAAGGCTGGACTTGTTAATTTGGGGGAGAACTCTGATCTGAGCTTTGCCTGGGCCAGCCAGATTTGGCAGCGGCTCAGGTGCTTTTCCCTTCTCTTCCTCCCTGCAGAGAGCGTGGTCTCTGCTGGGAGGTCGAGACGGTCACTGCAGGACCAGCTGGAGAGAGAACAAGACCTTGCTCACTTCCTTAGGGGATGCAGACCTCACTCTTGCTGCCAGATGCCTGTACCTCCCACTTGGCACAGAGGAAGCCTGGATACAAGTACAAAATGGTAATAGTAAACACATAGAACTAGACCCCAAAATCAGAAAGCTAAAATCAATAAAATTTTATACAGAAATTAATGATCTGACAAAAAGTTAAGACTGAGAAGATCAAATGGTGGAAAAACTAAAAATGTTTTAATTATTGAGCACCAACAGGATGGGTTCAACACATGGAAAGAGACTGACTTTTCCCAAACTCTGCTCTCTAAGAATTCTCAATTCCTTTATGGAATCTAGCACCTCCTAATTTTGGATTCAAGTCTCCCAAACTTCTGGGCTGGTGGGAAAAATGGTCTCAGGTTTTTTTTTTTTTTTGAGATTTTATTTGTCAGAGAGAGAGACAGAGATAGAGCAAGAGTGGGGAGAGAGGGAGAAGCAGGCTCTCCACTGAGTGGGGAGTCCAAGAGTCCAATGCAGGGGTCGATCCCAGGACCCTGGGATCATGACCCGAACTGAAGGCAGATGCTTAACCAATGAAGCCACCCAGGTGTCCCAGTGGTCTCAGTTTCCCTGATGGCACCACCCACCCTGCCTCCTGGTCATGATGAGATGCCCATGCCATCTTCACTGTCATGGCTGGGGAGAAGGTGGAAGGCGGGGTGTAGTGATTATAATTGTATTTCATAGCAGTGGCTGGTGGACATCCTCTATCCTGACCAAACGTCCCCTTGATGGTGGGGAGGGGTGGCTCCCTTGGAAAGGGATGCAGTCTCTTGGGGAAAGCTGTAAGCCCGTCTCCATAGCCTGTCTTTCTGGACCCATGGTCAGCACCTTCCTCCTCAGCTCCAGTCACCTCCTCAGGCCTGTCCCACAGGGACCAGAGACCTCATCACATCAACCCCTTCTGTTCTCCATGCTTCTCTCCAAGACGAGCCTTTCAGCTGATGTTTTCCAGACCCGCATGAACCAACCCCTTCACTGGGCTCAGTCTTTTAGAAACAAACCCAGGACAGGAGACATTTTGCTGGCAGTTTCTATCTGGCAGTAGACTCCTACTGGGACAGGGATACACAGAGCTTACTCTCTGCTTTAAAGGGGGAGAATGAGCGTAGGAAGAATGGGAGGGGGGCATTTGGGGAGGAGAAATGTAAATTAATCTCAAAATATCACCCAACTTTGTGTACTGTTTTCATGTAATGCTAGTCACTAAAGTTAATGATATGGCAAAATGGCCAAGATTTACCAAGTGTGAAGAACAGGGTCATATGAGCATGTATGGGGTAGAGCATTTCTAAGATACATAAATATGCACATAGACAAATGACAGGAAGGAAATCCACTCGTGGATTTTTAAAATATTTTTTTAAGATTTTATTTCTTTGAGAGAGAGCAAGAGAGAAAGAGAGCTTAAGTGAGAGGAGGGGCAGACGGAGAGGGAGAAGCAGACTCCCTGAGGAGCAGGGAGCCCCACATGGGGCTCGATCCCAGGACCCCGAGATCATGACGTGAGCCAAAGGCAGACTGAGCCACCCAGGTGCCCCCACTTGTTTTTTCTATAGGCAGTAGGATAGCACATTCTTTTTCTCTTTTGATTTCTCTACTGGTATTTTTAAAAAAAAACTTTTCCATGGTGAACTTGCTTTAGTTATGTGAGCCAACGGAATAGATGAGAACAGCTAAACATATGTATTAGAGAAGAAGAGAAATAGCCTTATGATGCCTGCTTTCATTCCCCGCCCCCCTCCCCGCACCACCCACTTCTTTTTCGGAGCGGATACAGGAGGCTGGGCTAAATGTCCCGCAGCGTGGCTGTCCTCCGCGGTTCAAAGTCCTGTGCTTGGAGGCCTCTGCATCTCTGCTGCTGGAGAAGAGACCCAAGGACACTCTGGCAGCCACACCAGGCCTGGTTTGCCACCCAGATCTGAAATGTCCCTCTCTCCTTCCTGCCTGCTTTAGGAGGGACTCACACCCCATCACAGACTGCAGGCCAGGTGGAGTGTGGGCAGGAAGGGGGCCTCCCTCCATGGTAGGACTCCCAGTGAGTCAGCTGGATTGTAAATACACATGTGGCAGCTGGCGTCAGGCTCCACAAGCATTAATATCCACCTGTGAGCTGCTTACTTCCAGAGCAAGGAGACGGCTCGGAGCTGACATCAGGAAGCCCATTGTGCAGCTGTTCCCTTCCTCACCTGGTGACCTCAAAAAGCCATGTCGAGAAGCACCAGCTCCTGTCCTGTGAACAATATTTTTTAACTAAATACAAAGTGGCCTCCAGAAGAGAGTGATGGAAAGAACAGGCAAATCGTTCCTACGCTATGCCTTGGAGCAGAAGTTGCTAATGAGTCTAATCCATCCACCTTCCAGATGCTTTAGCTGTCGGCGACTCTGTCCCAGAGAGACAGAGCCCACTCCATCCCCCTCTTAGGATGCCATTTCATTTACCTACAGCACCAACAAGCCCAACTCCCCAGATTACATTTCAAATGATGGAGTGTTCCAGAGTGCTCTCTGCAAACCAAACCAGGCTTTGTAAATGGGAGAGATGATCGCGGCTGGCATCACAGCTCTGAGGGCACATTCCTAAGATGTCAGGTTCTCTGGGTCTCACGAGGGAGGATGTCACGCTCCTCCTCTGCAGTCGGGCCTCTGACGGCTGGCAGCCTGATTAATGGGAAGCTCTGATGAGAAGTACTTTCTTCCAGAAGCACCAAGAACCCACGTCCCTCTGTCTTAGACTGATATGCAAAGAAAGCAGCCCCTCACTTACTGTCTGTTCCTAGTTCAGCATCTTTGTGATCTCTCTGTATTGATTTCCTTTCACTGGAAACCCTGTTGCCTCTCTGATGAGTCAGTTTCAAGTAGATTTCTGTCTGTACAAGGTGTGTTATGATTGCCCACTATATATCAGCAATGGCTTGGAGACAGGGCATCTCTATAGTTCTAAAACCATGTGGAGCAACTGCCTGGATTTTTGTCACCCAAAGTTCCCTAATAGCTACTTTGTTGAGAATACAATAAAGGAAATGAAAATTAACCCCATGTTAGGACAGCTGGTGTCTGCAAATTCAGTTTTGTTAAAAAGAAAGAAATGGATTCGTAACTGATTCCTGTCCGACAAGGCATTTAAAATTTATTTCTGGGATGCCTAAGGCTAGAAATTTTTGCAAATTCCCAAAGTAGGTTCTGACAATTATGTCATGAGCTCCACTTTCCATGCCACTCTGATTCACTGTAGATGATCATGACTGTTCTATAGTTTGATTTGTGGTTCTATGGGATGGTTGGGATGTGTCTGTTTGCTCCGCAAGTTGTTGACAGGACTCTGGGGTCAGGGGTTGAGGGGACAGCTAGAATCTGTGGGAATGACTCAAGAGCCAACAAACCATATGTTCATTAGAGTCCCACTGCTTTGGGCTACGGTCATCCCCATCCTGGGCAACATTGTGTCAGTTTCCCTGTTCCCACATCTTTCACATAACTCCTCCCCTCCCCTGACCACCATATATTTAGCATCGTCTCTTGAGTGTCCTTGAATCTCTACCAGCCAGCCCAACTTGATTGGACAAGTACCAAATTATAGGTGTTCAATCTATGCCCATCAAAATTACATGGGTGATTAATATGTTCAGGCATAGTTTTTTTTAATTTTTAATTTTGTAAATTAACATATAATGTATTATTTGCCCCAGGGGTACAGGTCTGTGAATCATCAGACTTACACACTTCACAGCATTCACCATAACACATACCCTCCCCAATGTCCATAACCACACCAGCCTCTCCATACCCCCCTCCCCCCAGCAACCCTCAGTTTGTTTTGTGAGATTAAGTCTCTTATGGATTGTCTCCCTCCCCATCCCATCTTGTTTCAGTTTTCTTTCCCTATCCCCCTAAGCCCCCCACGTTGCCTCTCAAATTCCTCATATCAGGGAGATCATATAATAATTGTCTTTCTCGGGACGCCTGGGTGGCTCAGTTGGTTAAGCGGCTGCCTTCGGCTCAGGTCATGGTCCCGGCGTCCTGGGATCGAGTCCCACATCGGGCTCCTTGCTCTGCAGGGAGCCTGCTTCTCCCTCTGCCTCTGCCTGCCACTCTGTCTGCCTGTGCTCACTCTCTCTCTCTCCCTCTATCTGACAAATAAATAAAAATTAAAAAAAAATAATTGTCTTTCTCCAATTGACTTATTTTGCTCAGCATAATACCCTCTAGTTCCATCCATGTCGTAGCAAATGGCAAGATTTCATTTCTTTTGATGGCTGTTCAGGCATAGTTTTAAGCCTAGTTGGGCCCTAGTATGATGATTCTACTTATGGCTATACCAATCCATACTACAGATCAAGCCATTTCTTCTAAAGGCACAGCTCCTACAACCAGAGAAAACTTGATGGCACACAGCTGTCTGGGAAGGGCTGTCCGTCATTCCCACAATACTGATGGACCCACCAGGCCAAAGATAAGGCCATTTTGGAATACAGATGGTGGTGATAAACATCCCCTCCTGGGTGAGAAGCATCCAGTCAAGCCTATCACTTGGTCTGATTAAAACAGTCGGGGAGAGAACACATTGAACCAGTCCTGGGCATCAGTGATGAGCTTGTAAGGTCAGGAAAACTAGGAAAATGTTAAGAAAGTACTGGAAATGCTGGGCTGCCAGGGTCCCTTGCTGTTTGTGTACTGGTTACCAAGAAGCATTAAGAGTGCAGGATGCTTATCAAGCAACTGGAGTAGCAGAAACCATTTCTTGCCCATCCTCTGCTAAGGAGATGTTCTCCAGCTATAAAAGATAATTGAATTAATTTTTCCATTTGGGGTAGGAAACAGGAGAGGGAGTGAGAAACAATCAGGATATAACCTACTAGACTCTGCAAATGTTTCATGAAATTATTTCCATCTTGCCTAGGTTCTGACCAAAGGAAATATGTATTCGCCCTTAATTTGTCCAGCGAGAAGATATATCTGTGGAGAAGTCTTTAGAACTGGCTGAATTGAGTTGCCAGAGGATGATTTTAACAAAGCAGTATAATCATCATTACCATCATAATTTTCCCTTTAGTACCTCAGAGATCGATGCCAAAATGAGCTGATAAATGTGGAAAGCTTTATTATGCTCTATATAGCGTATCAATGGAAACCTTATCATTATGCCAGAGTCATGCTGCCTTCTTCAGTGTGCTTCTGTGTCTACTAAGGAACTAACAAGAGGCTTTTTTGTTTTTCAAGAAAATACACTGGCGTTTCTGCAGTGCCAGCTTATGTTTGAGTGTGGGTGTCCTGAAACACAGAGCCTTATTCTTATGCCAGGACTCCAGCCATCATTCCCAGCCACTGCCCCACAGGTAGAAAATCACAGGGCTCTGCTTTCTGTATTTGGGTTTAATGAATGGTTCACATGGTCCCTTAAAGCTAGAGTTTTCAACTAGGAACGAATTGCCCCCAAGAGCTACTGGGCAACATCTGGGGACATTTTTTGGTGGTCCCAGCTGGAGGGGGCTTGTGCTTCTGGCACCGAGTATGTAAGCATCCTGCAACGCATAGGACAGTCCTTCACAAAAAGAATGATCTGGCCAGTTGGGCCACGGTAGAGAATTCCTGCCTCAATGACATGAACCTCTCTTTCCAAACAGTCCTGACCTCCCAGAGAGCAGCAAGACAGGGAGATCTAAGCCCTTAGAGCAGGTGCTTGTTGGGCTGTGACCGAGTCAGAGCACAGAACCACGTTGTGGGGAAACAAGCATGAAGATTGATAAGAACCTTTAGCTGGACAGGTGTGACAAGCCAGCCTCCAGGCAATGAGGAGACACAGAGACTGCTTAAGAGAGATGTCACTTTGGAGGAACAAGTCTGAACAAGAGGCATGTTGCTGACCAAAAGGCAGACCACCTTCTCTCTTCCAGAAGGAACAGGGTTCACTGGCCTGGGAGCATAATTGTTAGTATGTGGCACAAAAAGGCAGGTGGTAAGAGGTCAAAAAATAAAAATGGGGCAGAGATTTGGTATTCCATTTTCATGGAGTATTTGCTGAATTAATAGGAAGGAGTAAAGATGATTTCAAAGGACAAAAAAAAACCACTTACAGGTTAGCAAATATTGTATTTTAGGGCTGAAAACATTGCTTCTAGGAGAAGCTGTGAAGTTCATCTCAAGGGCAAAGCAGCAGACGTGGAGTAGCTGTAGAGACTTCTCCAGGCTGCAGAACAGCAACCAAGTCTTGAGTAAAAGTCGGAATCAGCAGGGAGGACCCTGAACATGCTTGCCCATCACTGATCTGCAGAATGAAGCCTGCCAATCTTCAATATCCTCATTTATCAAGTGGAGATTGTCGCACTAATTTGTTTCAGGAAACTTGTTTTGAACATAGACATTATTCAAGGAGGTCATGAAAGATGCATAAATAAGCAGGATCCCATCCCTGTGGGTACAAGACTCAAGACTACATGATCTAGAAGTTTCCAGTTCTTGCAAGTCCTCAGAGAGGTAAAATTTCAGTTATGATTCCATGGTGGAAACACTCTAGGCAATTTAGCATTCCTCAGGGGAGATCTTTAATCCTTAAGAAACTGGGAATCTGGGACTTAGAAAAGGGGGCAAGAAATGGCAATCCAAATCCAATAGTAGTAGAGTGTGAAATGACCAATGTCATGAAAACATCTTTTGGGTCCAGATAAACCTTGTTTTTTAATATAAGAATCTCACTGAATCAAGCGAATGCTAATGAAAGCAAAGACAGTGTATGTTAAACTGGGGGAGAAACCTCTAATTATACAGAGAATGTGTGAAAGAATCACGCTAAGAGAAGAGAAAGCAAATAAACAGGCCTGTCTTGCTGCACGAGGAATGTGCCAGGGCTCTGCAGACTGGTTCCAGGGCCAGGAGCCCCTCAGTGACATTTTCCAGTAAGTTACCAGAAGGTCTGTGCAATTGCCACATGGCTTCAGGGGACTGGTCCGCAACTGCACTCATCTGTCCAAGGAAAAGGACTTAACTTGTGACTTTGAGGGTGCCCTCTGAACTGTAAAGCCTTGGTACCCTCCAACATCACCCAAAGCCTGGAAGCCAATGTCCATGAATAAGGAAATGACCATCTGACAGAAGAGAACCATGAACGAGGCCAGACGTTCCCATTTCTGGGAAAGCGAAAGCGAATCCCAGGTGGTTCAGGAGACCCACAGTCGCTATACTTTATGGTCCTCCCAATGCTCATCGTCAAGTTGATGGGCTTTCTGTTCCAATGAGAGACAGATTGAAATAGTAAACTGTGGCTACTGTATAGTTCTCAGGGAAGCCTCACTAGGACTTGTGTGCACCTTGCTCTGAAGTATGACTTTCTCATTACAGCATCAAATGGAACACATGGTGCTTGCAAAGCCCTTAGGAGAAATCTTTGCCCTAACGTTATGCTGGGAAAGAAGGAGCAGGACATGTCCTTTAACTGTCTCAGATGGGGTAATAAAGCTGTCCTTTGTGCCATGCTATTCAGTAGCACCCTTACGACCCTCTGTCTGCCCCCTAAAAAAAAATGAATGAGGCCAGTTCTACTGAGACGTGGGGAAAAATCTGCCTATCAGAGGGCTGAAACCTGTGTGAATATCTCTGATTGTATTTGGGTGTTTTTATTAAGAAAAAAAAAGGCGGGGGGGACAACAGAAAAATCCTTTGGCAATTCTCTAGGTCTGGTGTCATGGAGTTTCCTTCTCTTTGCTTGTTTCAAAAGAAAACAGGTAAGTTCAAACCAAAGAAAGAAGTTTGCCAAGTGTCTGATATGATAAATTAAGAGTTCATTTAGGCTGGGATTTCCAAAGCCCAGGGTCAGGGTTTTAACATCCTCAGGCCTCCTCCCCTCTACCACATCTCTGTGTCTGCACATAGAAGATGCAAAATGCATGGAGATTTTTTTGTTTGTTTGTTTTGTTTTTAAGTAATAGGAAATGGTAGAGAAAGTGATGGGAGCCTGTGGAGAAAGTAATCATCTCATCCAAATTAGGTTTGTAGGAAAAGGCCATGGGAGAAGGTGTGCTGTTTTATTTGGAAGGCTCCAAGGCTCCAGAAAGGACCTAAAATAAAAAGATTAAGGAGTAAATTGTCATGATTTTTGAGAACAATTTATCAGGAGATGATTTATTTCAATTGTCAACTTTGATATATCCATGTATATTTCTTCTCCCAATTGAAGTAACACTAAATGACTTCAAGATCCTTTATAACTTGGATTTTATGGTTCTTCAAGGTCTAATAATTAATACAATGTTTACAGTGATGTTTAATGAAGCCAAATACTTTAAAAAATTCCATCTATAGTGTGTCTAGATGGTTCAGTCGCTTAAGTGCCTTCAGTGTAGGTCATGATCCCAGGGTCCTGAGATCAATTCTTGCCTTGGGCTCCCTACTCAGTGGGAAGCCTGCTTCTCCCTCTCCTTTTACCCTTACCCTGGCTTGTGCTTTTCCCCACTCTCTCTCTTTCTCAAGTAAATAAATAAAATCTTGATTTTATTTATTTTTTTATTATGTTCAGTTAGCCACTGTATAGTCATCATTAGTTTTTGATGTAGTGTTCAATGGTTCATTAGTTACATATAACACCCAGTGCTCATCACATCATGTGCCCTCCTTAATATCCATCACCCTGTTACCCCCTCCCTCCTCCTTTGCCTCTGAAACCCTGTTTGTTTCTTGGGGTCTGTAGTCTGTCATCATCTCTCATCACCTCCCCCTCTAATATCTCCCCCTTCAGATTTCCCTCCCATCCTCTATGGTCCTCCATGCTTTGCTTATGTTCCACATATGAGTGAAACCATATGATAATTATCTTTCTCCGCTTGACTTACTTCACTTAGCATAATACCCTCCAGTCAATGCAATAGTGGGTGTTCATCATTTCTGATGGCTTAGTAATAGTCCATTGTATATATGGACCACATCTTCTTTATCCATTCATCTGTTGAAGGACATCTGCTCTCCTTCCACAGTTTGGCTATTGACATTGCTGCTATGAACATTGGGGTACAGGTGCCCCTTCTTTTCACAATATCTGTAACTTTAGGGTAAATACCTAGTAGTGCAATTTCTGGGTCATAGGGTACTCTATTCTTAACATCTTGAGGATCCTCCGTACTGTTTTCCAGAGTGGCTGTACCAGCTGGCATTCCCACCAAGTGTAAGAGGGCTCCCCTTTCTCCACATCCTTGCTAACATTTGTTGTTTCCTGTTTTGTTAATTTTTGCTATTCTAACTGGTGTAAGGTGATATCTCATTGTGGTTTTGATTTGTACTTCCTTGATGGCTAATGATGTTGAGCATTTTTTCATGGGTCTGTTAGCCATTTGTATGTCTTTTTTGGAGAAGTGTCTCTTCACATCATCTGCCCATTTTTTGACTGGGTTTTGTTTTTTTGTGGGTTGGGTTTGAGAAGTTTTTCTTTATAGATCCTGGATATCAGCCCTTTATCTGTAATGTCATTTACAAATATCTTCTCCCATTCTGTGGGCTGCCTCTTAGTTTTGTTGACTTTTTCCTTTGCTGTGCAGAAGGCTTTTATCTTGATAAAGTCCCAAAAGTTCATTTTTGCTTTTGTTTCCCTTACCTTTGGAGATGTGTCTTGAAAGAAGTTATCGTGGACGATGTCAAAGAGGTTACTGCCTATGTTCTCCTCTAGGATTTTAATGGATTCCTGCCTCACACTGAGATCTTTCATTCATATTGAGTTTATCTTTGTGTATGGTGTAAGGGAACAGTCCAGTTTCATTCCTCAATATCATAAAAACCATCTATAAAAAAATCTGTGAAAAGCCCACAGCAAATATCAGTATGAATGGGGAAAAGCTGACATCTTTTCCCCTAAGCTCAGCAACATGACAGGGATGTCCACTCTCACCACTGTTGTTCGACATAGTGCTGATAGTGCTGGAGGTCCTGGCCTCAGTAATCAGACAACAAAAAGAAATAAAAGACATCCAAATTGGCAAAGAAGAAGTCAAACTCTCTCTCTTATCAGATGACATGATATTTTATGTGGAAAACTGAAAAGACTCAACCCCCAAATTACTAGAACTCATACAGCAATTCAGCAATGTGGCAGGATACAAAATCTGCAGAGAAATCAGTTGATTTTCTATACATTAACAATATAACTGTAGAAAGAGAAATTAAGGAATTGATCCCATTCATAATAGCAACAAAAACCATAAGATACCTAGGAGTAAACCTAACCAAAGAGGTAAAGCATCTGTACTCTAGAAACTACAGAACACTCATGAAAGAAGTTGAAGAAGACACAAAAAGATGGAAGAACATGCCATACTCATGGATTGGAATTAAAATGTCAATCCTGCCCAGAGCAATTTACACTTTCAGTGCAATCCCTTTTAAAATACCAATGGCATTTTTCAAAGTCCTGGATCAAACAATTCTAAAATTTGTATGGAACCAGAAAAGACCCCAAACTGCCAAAGGAATGATGAAAGAGAAAAACAAAGGTGGTGACATCATGTTGCCTGATTTCATGCTATATTACAAAGCTATGATAATCTAGACAGCATGGTACAGACACAAAAACAGACACATAGACCAGTGGAACAGAATAGAAAGCCCAGATGTGGGCCCTCAACTCTATGGTCAACTAATCTTTGACAGAGTAGGAAAAAATAAAATCTTTTTAAAAAATTCCATCTTGGGGTGACTGGGTGGCTCAGTGGGTTAAAGCCTCTGCCTTTGACTCAGGTCATGATCCCAGGGTCCTAGGATCGAGCCCCACATCAGGCTCTCTGCTCAGTAGGGAGCCTGCTTCCTCCTCTCTCTCTGCCTGCCTCTCTGCCTACTTGTGATCTCTGTCAAATAAATAAATAAAATCCTTAAAAATTTTAAAAAAAATAAAAAAAATCCCACCTACAAATAAATTACATACATATTAAAACAAATCCCAAGATAGCCAGCTTAAACTCAACAGTATCAATAATTACATTAAATGCAAATGAGCTAAACTCGGTAAAGAGCAGAAATTGTCAAATGGATTAAAAAAAATGAAAGACTCAATTACATGTTGTTTATGAGAAACACATTTCAATTCCTTTTAAAATTCAGAAAAATATATTATGAAAACATTAAGCCCAAGAAAGCTGGTGTGGTTGTTAATATTAGATTAAACAAACTTTGAGAAGAAGAATATTAGCAGATATAAAAGGACATTTTTCTCTGATAAGAGGATCAATTTATCAAGATCAAATGGAACTTTTCAGTGAAGCAAGATGACAGAGTGAACTTTTCAATAAACTCCAAAGCAAAGAGCATTTTTAAGCACAAGACACTAGGATAAATCCATATTCAGTTGCTTAATCTTGAGAGCGAATTTGCCCTGCCTACAATTCTCTTATGACCAGACAACATGTTGTCTTGGTAACAAGAAACTATCTTCCAACAAAAGAATACAAATGAACTAAAAACTGGTTTTAGCTCACTCCACTATGAATATGACTCCTATGGCAGAGAAGTAATTCAAATAAATGGATTGCTGCTCACCTCGGAAGGGAGACTTTGGAATTACTTGGTGTGTGTGTGTGTGTGTTTCCTGAAGTCCTGCTTACAGGAGCAGAAAGTGCTAGAGAGAAAGGAACTCCTCTCTCTGACCCAAATTTGGAGGTGAGACTACTAAGGAGAATGTATTACAAGGAATTGCCCCATTTCAGCCTAATTGGTAAGATCTTCTGGAGGATTGATAAAGACTCTAATCCATAAAAGAGTGAATGAAATTCTGTAAAACAACAATAACATCCCAGGAAAGCTAATGTAGAAAGGATGCTGGCTGGGGCGGATTCTAACAGACCCATATAGAAATGCAGGGCAGGTGAGAGCTGGTTGGTAGAGAACACAGAAGCAGAGGGAGAGATGTAACCCAAGAGCCAAGGAGGAAGAGGAGAAACAAAGTACAAGTGTCAGAAAGCAGGAGGGGCTCTCAGAGAGAAAGCTAGTGGCCAAGTTGGGCAGGAGAGTAGTGACAAGTCTCGTGCACTTACAGGAGACCCCCAAGCTTGGATCAGCTCAGGACTGATGAGAATGGGGACCAGTATCACTCAGGGGAAAGAAAACTGATGCAGACATACAGCTAAACCCAAGGTTTTGCCCGGGCTCTGGTTTTGCTGCAACTACTGTAACAAAAGACCACAAACAGGGTGCCTTAAAACAACATTTACCTCTCAATGTTCTGGAGGCAAGAAGTCCCAAAGCAAGGTGTCTATAGGGCTTGCTGTTTCACAGACCCTGCTAGCCTCTGAAGGCCATTAGCAATCCTTTGTGGTCCTTTGGCTTACAGATCATGATTCCAGTCTCCACCTGCCACGGCAGTCCCCCTGTGGCTCTGCAGCTCAAGGGTGCCTTTCCTTTCTCTAAAAGGACCTCATTGGCTAGATTTAGGGTCATCCTAAATATAGGATGATCTCAAGATCCCTAATTACATCTGCAAACACCCTTATTCCTAATAAGGTAATAGTCCAGCATTCCAGGTGAACATGAATTTGATGGAGGAGCCACAAATCAATCCAGTACACCAGGTACAAGGAACTGATCCAAATTACGTCATACTCTAGACCAGCACTTCTCAAACTTTAATGTGCCTGTGATCACCTGGGGGTGTTGTTAACGTGCCCTTTCTGATTGGGTAGTGCTGGGGGGTAGGTGAAAACCTGCACTTGTATAGGATCCCAAGTGATGTCGCTGCTGGTCTGGACCATTCTGAAGGTCAAAGTCTGAGTGTTATTTGGAAATGTGTGCAATTAGTTGGCCAGGCTTAACCTAACTCCCCATAAAGCTGGTATGGCCATGAATTGTTTGGGAAAATAAGCTTTCAAGTGCTTTTGATTGAAAAGTAAGAAAGAGGGGCACCTGGGCAGCTCAGTTGGTTAAGCATCTGCCTTTGGCTATTGTGATTATTGTGATATAGTGATTCCAGGGTGCTGGGATCAAGCCCCATGACAGGCTCCCTGCTCAGTGCGGAGTCTACTTGTCACTCTCCCTCTGCCTTCTCCTCCCACCATTCATGCCCTCTTTCTCTCTCTCTCTCTCTCTCTCACATGCTCGCTCTCTTTCAAATAAGTATAAAATCTTTAAAAAAGTAAGAAATAAACAGAAACCTGGGTGTGAACAAACTGGAGGACATCAAATTGGGGGAAGGCTATGTGATTTGTGTCGTGCCCCTCAACCTTCGTGAAAGCTATTAGACCAGCACAATGCATCATGCAAGTGAGACTTTTATGGGAAACTTGAAGGCATGAAGCTTAGAGTCCAGGTGGGCTTGGGGAGGGGCAAGTGTCCATGGGGCAGAAGTCCCTGAGAATTCACAAAAATTGAGAGAGGGGTGGTTTCGGGGTTCATAAGAGTTGTGAAATTGAGGATTTGAAACAAGTAGACAAAATACTTGAGAGGGAAGATGCAAGCACATGTGTAGATGATGACTGCTAAGGTCCCACAGAAATGGCCTTCTGTGGAAACTCTACCCCTAGCTTTGTCATGGGATAGTTTGAAAAGGGGAAGCCTGGGGAAAACAAAAACAAAATAAAAAACCAGGATTTTAAAATAGCCAGCTGCAAGCCATGGTGGACAGGCTGGCCTGGGTCTCAATATGTTGAAGTCAGTGTCCTGCCTCATTAGTCAGGAGGCATTTGCAGCCACCTGGCTCACTTTAAGATGCTTCAAGAGGAATCTTGCAAAATAAGTTCCTTTTCTTAAACACTTTTTTAGAGAGGGCTGTGGGTGGGAAAACGAGAGTTGGTGATTAGGAAGGGACTAGTGAATGCCTTCTTTGGCTCTGATACCAACTGCACCTGACCACCGTGATCCCAGAAAACAGCAAAGGTTCAGAAATCCCTTCCCCCTCCTTTGTGTTCTGGAACAGGCTTACTGCACAGAAACTTCCCTCTCCATAGGGCTTAGATCCGAGTCACAGCTGACCCCCTTGTTGAGGGACCTCCATAATTGTCCCTCCTGGGGAATAGGCTCACCTCTGATCTACAGCCCCACTGCCCCACACCTGCTTCTTTCGAGACTTGCTTACTCCTCCCTAGAAGAGGGAAAAAAAAAAAAAACCTTTTCTGGCTGACCTCTGAGATGCCTGTAGATCTCCTGGTCAGAGGTCTCACTACAGCAATAGCTCCCCTCTGCACCAGCACCCCTGCCCTTTGCAATAATGTCTTTGAATTAAGTCTCTCCTTTCCTAAGTCTGGATTTTTTTAATTTGACAGTGAGAAAAATAAAGAGAAAAACTTGAACCTGGGCCACTGTTTGTTTATGACTCTGAGTTATGAAGTCAGCCCAAGCTTTCTCACCCAGGTTCTTGAAGCGGTCCTATGGTCCCACTCCATGAGTCTTCATAGAGTGGGGACAGCACAGTCAAGAGAGAATCAGGCTGGAAGACAGATCCCTGGTCTCTAGTCCCACGTGGTCCAGTTACAACAGGAGCTGTTGGGCTCCTGGACCTCAGCACAAGAGTCCTGAGTCTTATTTCAGTTTTTGTTTTTTTTTAAGATTTTATTTTATTTCAGAGATAGAGAGAGAGAGAGTGTATGGGAGGAGGGGCTGAGGGAGAGGTACAAGCAGACTCCCTGTTGAGTGCAGAGCTTGGCGTGGGTCTTGATCCCAGAACACTGAGCCCATGACCTGTGCCAAAATCAAGAGTCAGCATTAACCATCTGAGCCACCAGGCGCCCCTTTTATTTCAGTTCTAGTGGCTGCAACTTTGTGATTGATTAGACTTCCAGCCATTAATATCCTGAATTCTAATAGCATTTTTTTGCTCCCTAACTTTCAACTAGGCTCGTAGCGGTAACTGCTGATTTTAACTGTTCCGCCTACGGTAGGGCGCATGTGCATCCGGGTGTCCGAGCGTGGATGGGAGGTTCTCAGGAGGCTGGCGGTGTCTACGGTGTTCTGGATACCTCAGTTGATTTTCTTTTTTCTTGTCACTGGCGTCAGCTCGATCGATTTGCTCTTCTTTGGCACCTTCCCTTTGGTGATTAATAGTGTCTGCCCAAGTAGGTGTGGAAGTGTATGCCATTGATACGGATCTGTCGTGAACTTCCCTGATTTTCCCTGTGCACAGACAGAAACCCTGTGCTTGGTCTCAGCAATGTTCACCTAGTGGTGACACATTTCAGGAAAAGATCACAGTGAAAGCCCCAGACACAAAATGACTGTGTCAACTTATTTTATTTTTAATGTAGGCTTTCAAATTTTATTTGTTATTTATTTTTTAGCAAAGGAAACTTCTGTCATACAAAATCATGTCAAGATCTGTCTGAATCACAGAACACAGAGCAGTGGAGCTTCTTCAGAGCTCCAGGGTTGTAGGGAGCCAGAAATCTGCCCTGGTCTTTCCTCTGATGCCCTCTGGGGTTCCTGAGGGGTCATCAAACAGTGTGAAAGTCACATCTAGGTCAGTACTCATTTTCTACCCCCAACAGTTCTCAAATTATATTTATGTATTTTTTTAGCTTTTTTTTTGATGTTTTAATTTTAATTCTAGTTAGTTAACATAAAGAGTGTTAGTTTCAGGTTAATTTCAAGTTGGCCAGTCATTCATTTCATTGGCAGAGAAGATAAGGCTCAGAGCAAGTGTCTTGCTCATGACCAGGTAACTGGTTAAAAGAGAGCTGAGGTCCTGGGCCTTACATCTTCCTCACATGGGCCACTCCCCTCCCTCCAGGAGGCTGCCACTTCACCTTCTTCACAGGGTCCCTAGACCTGCCCTGGAAAGCCACTGTGTGCTCTAGGCACATCTTCCTTTTTGGAGGTCCCAACCCAATGGGCTTTTGGACTGTATTATTCTGAAAGAAAGAAAGATATGAAGATGGGAAGGAAAGAAAGCGCCATTTCTGAAAAGGTGCTGCAACACTAAAAATTCAGCCCTCCATGACCCTCTAACTTTTTAAAAAATGCAACTTACAGAAATATGATAGTGTTTGCTATCATATATCAAATATAAATTTGGTGTTTGCTGATTGGCAATACACATTCTTTATTTTAGCATTGGACTTTAGTCAGTTTTAAAATTGGACTTTTGCTTCCAAGAAAACCACTCCTATTTCAAAATTCTCAGGATCTCTCTGAAAAATACCATAACATAAGAATTTGAATAAAAATTGAAGCTCCAAATTACATCATTAGGCATATACCCCCGCAGGCAAGCATTACATGGTGGCAAGACATACATCACTGCCAGGAGGCTATGAAGTGAAGAAGAGGCAAAAATTTTGCAGCCTGGTGGAGGAAAGAAATCTACCAGGCTGATTTAGTACTGTGCCCAAGAGAGACTAGAAGTCCTAAATATTTAAGCTTATTATATTTAGCTTGAATGTGCCAGTTTCATAAGATGGTCACATATAAGATTCACATCTGCTCCCAAACCCCAGGATACAGAAGCACTAGCTTCCCCACGAGCTCTCTGGCATTTCCCATGTCCTGTGTAGGTAGGTTAGGACCCTGTGACTAGGGAGGAAATGGTATGTGTCCCTTCCAGTCCGAGGCACTGAAGAGCGAGGATAAGTCTCCATGTCCTCCTCTCTTCCTTGGGCACTCTGGAAGCTCTTCAGGGGGATGGAGCATCATAAGATGGAGACCACAGAGGTAAAGTGCCACTTTCATAACATGATGTCAAGGGTACAAATTACCAACATGATTTATCACTGTTAACAATGAACTTGATTGCCTGGCTGAGGAAATGTTTATCAGGGTCCTTCACTGTGAGGTTACTCTCCTCCCTTTCCACTCCCTATGAAGAATTATGTCCCTAAAGCTTGAGTAACTACGTAAATTATCCAAAATTCTCCTACATGGGAGATATGGCTATTCCCTCCTGTTCGTTTATTTATTCAACCATTTACATCAGTATGGACTCATGGGTATTTATTTTATGCTTTGGGTTACAATCTGATATTCCTTTATTCTGATGCTAACATCATTCTACACTGGTCATTGAAAGATCTTTCGATGGTCCTGGTGTCCCTTTGACATCATTGTGTTTTTTGTTTTATTATTATTTTTTTAGCCCTTCCTTACATTTTGGCATTACAGGATGCTCCAGGCTCCTCTTGTATATTTGCCTCAGCACTAGAATCAGCATTTCTTCAAGGACCCCTAGTTCCTTTCATTACAGAATGGTATTAGAAACCAAGGTCTGGGAGCCAGGTGTGCTTGTTGCTGCTAGGATTCATTTGCTTCTAAGTTCTCCTAGCTGGCAGGGCAAGGAAATAAGCATGTTGATGTAACACATGCATGTACGTTTGCCTATAAACACTGCTCTACATAATGCTTCTGTAGTTTTAATTTTTGTTTTTCTAAATAGAATTTATTAGGGTACCCGGGTGGCTCAGTTGGTTAGGTGTCTGCCTTCAGCTCAGGTCATGATCCTGGGGTCCTGGGATTGATCCCCTCATCAGGCTCCCTCCTAGGTGGGGAGTCTGCTTGTCCCTCTCCCTCTGCCTCTCCCCACCCTCACTTGTGCTCTCTCAAATAAATATATAAATCTTCAAAAAATAACTTATGGATTTTCAAATTTTCTTGGTTTTTAATAATATCTCTGTTTAGGAATATGAAATTCCCTGAGCCTAGCAATCACTTTATCCTACAAAATTTATATGCATTTAATTATTATACAATTTGAAATATTTTATAATTTTCATTGGGATTTCTTCTTTCATCTGTGGGTTATTGAGAAGGGTACTTTAAAATTTTCAAACATGACCATTTTGTAGTTACCTATTTGATAACTGATTTGTAGATTTGTATCTTAATTGTACTCTGATCAGAGAGCATAGTATATGATTGAAATTATTTGAATTTGATGGGTACTTGATTAATGGTATAGCTTAGTAGCAATTTTTAGAAATGTTCTGTGTGTATTTGAAAGAATATACATTCTTCAGTTTTTCCATGTGATCTTCTAAACGTGTACATTCATCCTGTTTTCTGATGAAGTTACGAAGTCTTCCAAATTTTTACTGAATTTTTGTCTGCTTGTTCTATCAGTAACCAAAAGAGGTATATTAATTTCTCCCTTGGAATTGTGGATTTGTCTTTTGCTCTGATGCCCTATCAAATTTTTCTCTATATTTTATGAGTTTATCCTATTAGGTACAAGCAAATTATTAAAGTTAGATCTTCCTGATGACTTGAAGAAGAATATTATGAAATGTCTTCCTTTATCATTGTGATTTTTTTGCTTTCAAGTATGCCATATCTGATATGAATACAGCTTTTTTTCCCTGTAGTGTTTGAATGTACATCTTTCAAAAACTACATCTTTTACTTTCATCCTTTTCAGAAGCCAATAATTTATGCATGTCCCTCATCATTGGGCTTTTCTTCCTGTCTATTCTGACAGACTTTCTCTTTTAATCAGGTACTTAATCCCCTTCTATTTAATATTACTTACAAATATATTTGGGTTTAAGTCTGCCATCGTATTCAGTGTGATTTGTCCCATCTATTTCCTGTTCTCTTTTCTCACTTTTCTTCCTTTCGGATTGATTAAGAGTTTTTTATTGTTCCATTTTCCCTTCTGTTAGCTTGCCAATTATATACTTGTGAACAATTATTTTAAAGGATACCCTAGAGAAGTAGCCTTCAAATGACGGCCCATGGGCAAAATCCAGCCCATTGCCTGTTTTTGTACAACCTATGAGTAAGAAGAGTAACATTCATGACATGTGAAAACTAAATAAAATTCTCATTTATTGACTATAAATAAAATTCTGTTGGAACACTTACTCATTCAGGTATTTTCTATGCCCGCTTTCCCACCACAGTGGTAGAGCGAGTAGTTGTGACAGAGACCATGTGTGGGGCTCTCAGAGTTTCACAATGTCTATAACGTATTTACCATCTGGCTGCTTATAGGAAAACTTAGTCAAACTGTGCTCTAGAAATTTCAACATATACCTTTAACCTAAAGTCTTTTACTGTTTAGTCTTTTATGTCATTGTTGGCATATATTTTAACTTCATTTCAAATCCCTCAAAATATTATCTTGCTTTATAAAATTAATATTTATTTAAATTTGCCTATTTACCTCTTCCTCTGTACATATTTACCTCTTCCTCTGTACTTCCTTCTTTTATGCTTCTTTTGACCTTCCTTTTTGACTGTCCTTTTTGGTGGAGATCTGCTGACAAATTCTTTTAGGTTTTGCTTGTTTAAAAATGTCTTTATGGGGCGCTTGGGTGGCTTAGTCTGTTGAGCATCTGCCTTCAGCTCAGGTCATGATCTCCGGGTTCTGGAATTGAGCCCCACATCAGCTCCCTGCTTAGGGAGGGAGTTTGTCTCTCCCTTTCCCTCTGTGCTCTCTCTCTCTTTTCCAAATAAGTTTAAAAAAATCTTTTAAAAATGTCTTTATATTATTTTTATTCTTGAAATATATTTTCCCTACATATAGAATTCTAGGGTGAAATTCATTTTTTTCAGTGCATAATCATTCTTGGGTACTCCACTGTCATATGCAGAGGGAGGGGGAGAAGCAGATACCCTGCTGAGCAGGGAGCCCAATGTGGGGCTCAATCCCAGGACCCAGAGATCATGACCTGAGCCAAAGGCATATGCTTAATCATCTGAGCCACCCAGACGCCCCTGCCTTCAAGTAGATTTTAAAAAGTATTTTGTCCAACTTTTAAAAATTGTTCTCTGCAAGAGAGTCGGTCTCATTTACTTTGGCTGTTATTAGTGGAAATGGAAGTTTGGTGTTTCTCTTTTGATTTCTGTGTATGAGATATTGTACGAGCAGGTAAAATCCCCTATTATTCTGCCTTTAAGCTTTTTAATCAGTTAGACTGAATACCATCCAAAGCTTTCAGGGGAAGCATTTAAGTTTTCATCATCTTTTGTAACTATTTCATCTTTACAAATCAAGGATTTGCAAACCAAAACAGAAAAAAATGGTTGGATGATGAAATTCCAATAGGATGACACAAATCCTCATTTCAGATATTTTCATTAATCAAAGGGTCTTTTTATTACTGACAGCCTTTGTAATAAATAATGTCATAAGTTTGAATGCATGAAATAATATATGCCAGTAAGACTCCAATTTGGTTTTTAAGTTTCATTAGGTTAATTTTGAAGATAGGATTTCCATGCTCAGACGTTTGAAAACAATAAACAAATCTAACCTAGTAACTAGAGCCAAATAAAAAAAAATTATTTTGGTTCTGTGTGTTAGCACACCGAATAACCCACAAATATTATATTGGGAGACTTCCCGGGGCCTTAACCCAAAGTAGAGATGGATGAGCATGTCAAGAGGATTCCTGAAACCATCCTGAAAAAGATAATTTGGGGCAGATTCAGCAATCCTCAAAGCAGAGGTTTTCAGCTGGTACCTTGTGGACCAGATATATTTGCCTTTTCATTGTACATTTAACTCTTCTGCATTTGTTGCCAGCATTTTTATTTATTTATTTTTTCATTTATTTATTTTTATTTTAATTTTTTTATTTCTTTTCAGCATAACAGAGTTCATAGTTTTACACCACACCCAGTGCTCCATGCAATGCGTGACCTCCACAATACCCACCACCAGGCTCCCCCAACCTCCCACCCCCCACCCCTTCAAAACCCTCAGGTTATTTTTCAGAGTCCATAGTCTCTCATGGTTCATCTCCCCCCCAATTTCCCTCAACTCCCTTCTCCTCTCCATCTCCCCA
>PISX010019990.1:0-36998 GCA_004024625.1 Mellivora capensis
AAACAATCATTTGTTGGTGCCTTAAGCCCATGCTTAGTCTGCCTTTTATCCGATGGGCGAATTTTCACACTGCTTATAAGCCTCTTAAGGATGTTGCAGCTTGTAAGCAAAATAAGTCAATCAGAGAAAGACAAGTATCATATGATCTCACTGATATGAGGAATTTGAGAAACAAGACAGAGGATCATAAGGGAAGGGAGGGAAAAATGAAACAAGACAAAATCAGAGAGGGAGACAAACCATGAGAGAGTCTTAATCTCAGGAAACAAACTGAAGGTTGCTGGAGAGGGGGGTGGCTGGGTGATGGACATGGTGGAGGGTATGTGTTGTGGTGAGAGCTGTGAATTGTGTAAGACGGATGTATCACAGACCTGAACCCCTGAAACAAATAATACATTATATGTTAAAAAGGGAAAGGAAAAAAAAAACAACAACGATGTTGCAGCTCAGCCACTGAACGTGCCTAAGACAGTCTGCTGCAGGGGCGACCATGGATCAGAGGGACGAAGGTTAGAGTCAGGGCCCACAGCTGGAGGCAGGTACAATAATGAGGGTGTGTGGACATGACCATGATCCTTTTTGGTGATGGGGAGAGGGAGGAGGAGAAAGCAGTTGGGGAGGCTGCATCCCCAGGGTTTGGTGACTGCATGCAGAGGTGGGGGCAGAGTAAAGGGGGCATCCCCGTGTCAGGCTTGTTCACGGTCTCTGAATCTCCTGTCCTCTTCACTGTCCTTCTCTGGGCAGCCCTCTGTACTCCACTTGGAGTCCACACCACATCATCTGGAGCCTATCGTGCGACACTGGGCTTCCAGCTAGACTGTAAGCCAGCTCAGTGTGGGTCTGATTTTTCAGAGCAGAAATCATTTAGCTCAACTTAGGGTGAGCAGAGATAGCTGCTGCGTTCTTCCAACAATGGGCCTCCCATTCCTGTAAACCTAAACATCAGGTTTTAGCCATTCCAAAGGATGGCACCCCACAACTCAGTTCAACAGCAAACACCATAGGCCTCTCGGTCCTTGCCCTGAGCCGGAGATGAAGCCGACCAGTTCCTGCCCCCAAGTGACCCAGGCCCCCAACAGGGGTGCTAGTCAGGTGAACAGTCTTTACAGAAGGCAGAACCAAGGCTGTGCTCTGACCTGAGGACTGGCAAAGCACCTGGAAGGACAGAGGACAAGGAGCTGGGACTTGGAGGCGGGGATGTGAATGGAATCCTTTAACTCAGGAACTGGAAGGGAAGTGAGGTGGGGAAGGTCTTGGAGAAAGTAGTGTCAAACGAGGGCTTTCCCTAGCCGCCTGGTGCACTCTGACCTGGGGCAGTCTCTGAACCTTTCAGGCTGTTGCTCATCTGCGAATGGGCTCAGGATGGTAGGGTTGTAGATAGAGCAGTTAGCACAGTGACTGGCCTATGGCAAGCAGTCAGTAAATGGTAGCTACCATAACAATGGTAGTTGTTATTATTAAAATATTATTATTACACTATTCAAAGTACTTAAAAAAATAACTTGCTTATTGTGGAATCTTTTGAAAATATAGAGAGGTAAAACGGAGAGCAAAAATCACCCAAACCCATATTTCCGAGAGAAATACTGCTTAATATGTGGTATGTCTTTTTCTTATATACATCTGTATATTTTTAGTACAAAAATAACCCACAGAATCATGCTTTATTGATTTCATAATTTATTGCAATATTTCACTATGCCATTATTTATTTCACATGTAGTATTTTACCGGTTTCATGATTTTTTTTATCGTCTGACTATCCTAATGTATTTAACCAGTCCTATATTATTGAATAATACATTTCTTTTTTAATATTACATGCAATGCTGTTACAAACAATCTTGTTCATCACCCTCCATGATGATTTCCTTAGGGTAAGTTTCTAGAGATGGAATATTTGGATCAAAGGGCATACTTGGTTTATAAAGTTTTTGCTACATATTGTCTGTTACCCAAGTCATATGAGGGTTGTGCCCTTTTCTTTCACCCTTACCAATACCATGTATTATTGTTAAACACGTGAATCAATACATTTCTGCTGATGTGACAAAGAAATACAGCTCTCTGCTGATGTAATTTGCATGGGGGGGGTTACTAAGTGCTCTCTTCCTGAGCACTATCCTCCCTTGGTTTCCAGGACACCTGCTCTCCTGTTTCTTTCCTTCCTCCATTACTCTTTCCTGCCCATTCCTAAACACTGATGTTCCCCTGCTTCCGTCCACAGTCCTAGTCTCCCTCTTGGACTTTGAACCTGGTGTTGATAAGCTCACCCACCTGAGACTTCATTGCTGTCACATGGTCATGCCTGACTCCAAATATATCCCCTGCACAGACCCTCTCCTGAACACCAGGAGTTAAAACCCAACAAGTGATCAGACACGGTCAAAGCCAGAAACCTGGGAGCCGATGTGTGTCCCTCCCTCCAAAGGCAGTTCAAATCCATTGATTCTACCTTCCCATGCTTCTTGAATCCCCAGAGCCTTCCCACGCTCCCCTCCTATGTGGTTCATGGAGTGTCTTCTCTACTCTGCATGGCTGTAACAGGCTTCCTTTTGACTGGTCTCCTTGTGTCTCATTTCCCATCCCTCCTGCACTCTTCATTCCCCAGAGTGAATTTCTTTCTTTTCTTTTTTTTTTTTTTTTAAGATTTTACTTATTTGACAGGAACACAGTGAGAGAGGGAACACAAAACGGAGGAGGGGGAGAGGCAAAAGCAGGTTCCCCACGGAGCAGGGAGCCTGATGCAGGGCTCGGTCCCAGAACCCCGGGATCATGACCTGAGCCGAAGGCAGACACTTAACGACTGAGCCCCCCAGGTGCCCCCCAGAATGAATTTCTAAATGAAAATCTGATACCTGTAAATGGCTCCAAATCCTCCCATGGCCTTTCGCTTCTTACAGCAGGATTATCCAAACTGAGGTTTGTGAAGGGTTTCCTACAGAAAGGACTTTGGTAAAAGCTGCGCACTACGTTTCTCCCTTCCTCCAGGGGAGCCCTCCTGTAACCTGCAGTAAGCTCTGGGAAGTCCTGTAGAGAAGAAACTACTTAGCTTTAATGCATTGTCTTCCAAATGCACTTGGCCATGTTTGGGGGCTGAGGGTTTGAAGGCCACATCTTGGGGACCAGGGGGGCACGATGTGATCATGTGATCAAGTGCCCAGCACTGGTGGTCTGACCTATATTGCTGGGTCCCTGCTGCTGTTCCCTCTTTATAGTCTTACCTAGCGTACAATGGGTCCGCTTTGCTGCAGTCACATTGGGCTACCTATGGTCCCTTCACCTGTACTGTTGCAAACATTTCTGTTCACCTGCACCTGTGCTCTGCCAAATAAATAAAATGTTTAAAAAAAGGGGGGTGGAGAACGCCTGAGTGGCTCAGTGGGTTAAACCGTTGCCTTCGGCTTGGGTCATGATCTTAGGGTCCTGGGATCGAGTCCCACATTGGGCTCCTTGCTCAGCAGGGAGCCTGCTTCTCTCTCTGCCTCTGCCCTCCACTCTGCCTCCTTGTGCACTCTCTCTCTGACAAATAACTAAATAAAATCTTAAAAAAAAAAAAAAGACAGAACCGTTTTCCATAAGAAAGATATTAAAGGAATGGAGATTATCCAATGTTCTACCCACAAATTTAACCTTGCATTTTGTGATCTGAGGAACTGTTTAATCCTATCACAGGATCCTGCCCAGAGCTCCTATGTCATGACTGTGTCAGACCCAGAGGCTGCCAGGGGCTAAGGGCACTATCCTGCCTCACTAAATGACCTCTTAGGGGCCTGGAGTGTGCCTCCCTCCCACTTCTGGTTGGCTGCATCTCAGAGGCTGGGAAAAGCCAGCTCATTGTGTTCCCAAGGTGTGCTCACCTGCCAAGAACAAACAAACAAACCGTAATGACACAGTTCCTGTCTTTCTGGGGAATCTCCAGCCAGTGGGTCAGGTCGCCTCCTATTAATAGGCTAAAGGGTCCAATTATAAGTCAAAGATTGTCAGATGCCTTAAGGGAGAAAAAAAAAAAAAAGCAAAAGAGCAAAGGACAAGCCGTCTCTAGGAGATCTTCTGTAAATATAACAATACAGGTTGAAGGGCACCTGGGTGGCTCAGTGGGTTAAAGCCTCTGCCTTTTAGCTTGGGTCGTAATCCCAGGGTCCTGGAATCGAGCCCCGTGTTGGGCTCTCTGCTCAGCGGGGAGCCTGCTTCCTCCTCTCTCTCTGCCGGCCTCTCTGCCTACTTGTGATCTCTGTCTGTCAAAAAAAAAAAAAAAAAAAAATACAGGTTGAAAGTAAATGGATGGAAAAACACTCTGTTATGCAAATGAAAGAGAAGGCTGCAGTGGCTTATTAATATCAGGAGAACTAGTCTCAAGATAAAGACTATTGGGGCACCTGGCTGGCTCAGTCACATGTGCTGGTGACTCTGGATCTGGGGGTTGTGTGTTTCAGCCCCATGATGGGTGTAGAGATTACTTAAAGAAAAAAATCTTAAAGGAAAAAAAAGATAAAGAATATTAACAGAGACAGTGGTAAAAGCGCCCCTTCATCCGAACCCAACCTGCCAAAATAGAAGGATATGATGCATCTCACGATGATAGGCTCAGGCTACCCCAGATACTGATGTGGGTGGTTCAATGTGGTACAAAGTTCTCACATTTATTTTGGGAGTCACTGGAAATGGGTATGTTTGAAATTTCCACCTGAAATTAACACCATTTGTGACCCAAATGAGGGATGCGACCCAGTAGATGAAAGGACTGGGGATGGATGGGGGTGTGATGGGGGAACCTTTCAAGGTGAAATTTACACATTGCCAAATCTGAATCAAAGCAATCTGGGTAAATTCTCTGTGATCGACATGGAATCCCAGCAATAGTTTAAGGACACAGAGCAAGGAGTAGTCTCTCTGACAAGTGGAGACAAAGGCTCATTGAGACTTCCTTTCTCCCCTGGGTGGGGAACATGAGCAGAAGGCCTGCAGAGGCCAAGGACCCAGTGGCTGTGCCCCCCTGCAGTGCAGCTCCCACCCCTCACCTTGTGGGCATCCATGAGGTTCATGACGAGGTCGAGATCCCCGTGCATGGGCTGGTCCTTGGCCAGCTGCAGCTCCACCTTGTACAGCCAGTCGACCAAGGCCTGCAAAGCATCCATGAACTGACCCGAACAGCAGGGCCTTCTCCAACTTGTGCTGCCTGAGAAAAGCACACAACCCTCACGGTTTTTAGAGATCCCGTCTCTTTGGCTGGCTCACAGTTCTGACCGCTGAATGGAAAAGGAATACTCCTTGAACTCTAAAGAGAGTGGGCCCTCCATGCTGGACTGGTTTGAAATAGAGCAAGAAGTTGGGCGTGTGGGTGGTTCAGTTGGTTAAGCGACTGCCTTCGGCTTGGGTCATGATGGCGGGGTCCTGGCATCCGGTCTTGCATGGGGTTTCCTGCTCTGTGGGGAGCCTGCTTCTCCCTCTGCCTCTGCCTGCCACTCCCCAGCTCGTGCTCTCTCTCTATCAAATAAATAAATAAAATCTTTAAAAAAAAAAAAGGAAAAGTCATCAAGATGATATCCAAAGCACAGGCAACCAAAGAAAAAATAGATCAGTTGGACTTTGGAACTTCATCAAAATTTAAAACTTGTGCATCAAAGGACACTATCGATAGAGCAAAAAGACAATGTATAGAATGTGGGAAAATATTTGCAAATCATATATCCAACAATATCCAGAATATATAAAGAACTCTTACATCTCAACAACAATAAAACAGACAACCAATTTAGAAATGGCCAAAGGACTTAAATATTTATTCAAAGTTGATGTAGAGATGGCCAATAAGCACAAGAAAAGATGTCCAGGGGTGCTTGGCTGGCTCAGTTGGTGGAGTGCACAACTCTTGATCACGGGGTCGTCAGTTCAAGCCCCATGCTAGGTGTAGAGCTTACTTTAAAAAATAAAATAAGGGGCACCTGGGTGGCTCAGTGGGTTAAAGCCTCCGCCTTCAGCTCAGATCATAATCTCAGATTCCTGAGATCAAGCTCTCCATCTGGCTCTTTGCTCAGCAGGGAGCCTGCTTCCCCCTCTTTCTCTGCCTGCCTCTCTGCCTACTTGTGATCTCTCTCTGTGTGTTAAATAAATAAATAAAATCTTAAAATAAAATAAGTATTTAAAAAAGTGTTCAATATTCCTAATCACTAGGAAAATGCAAATCAAAGCCACAATGAGATACTTTACATCCATTAGGATGTTTATTATAAAAAAACAAAAGCAGAGCCCAAAGATACCTACTACAAAACAAATAAAACAAAACCGAAAATCACCAATGTTTGTGAGGATGTGGAGAAACTGGAGCCTGGGTGTGCTGCCAGTGGGAATGGAAATGGTGAGCTGCTGTGGCCCAGTGCGGCAGTTCCTCCAAGAGTTAAACACAGAATTACCATAACATCCACCTGTTCCACCACTGGACATACACCCCGAAGGACAGAAGGCAGGGAGTTGAATAGATATTTGTGAGCCGACATTCACAGCGGCATTATTCACAAGAGCCGAAAGATGGAAACAAGCCAAATGTCCATCAACAGATGAATGATAAACACAATGTGGAATATACTTGCAATGGAATGTTATTCAGCTTTTAAAAGGAAGGAAACTCTGACACAGGCTACAACATGGATGAACCTGCAGGACATTTATGCGAAGTGAAAGAAGCCAGACGCAAAAGGACAGATTGTCTGACTCCACTTAACTGACATACCCAGTGTAGTTAAATTCAGAGACAGAAAGTCAAAGGGTGTTTGTGAGGGATTGGCAGAGGAAGGGGGGGGGGTGGTTGTGGTGATGAAGTGTTATCTTTTAACAGGCACAGAGGGGTTTTTTTTTTTAGATTTTATTTATTTATTTGACAGAGAGAGAGAGAGAGATCACAGGTAGGCAGAGAGGCAGGCAGAGAGAGAGGGGGAAGCAGGCTCCCCGCTGAACAGAGAGCCCCATGCAGGGCTTGATCCCAGGACCCTGGGATCATGACCTGAGCTGAAGGCAGAGGCTTAACCCAGTGAGCCACCCAGGCGCCCCAGGCACAGAGTTTCATTTTGGGTTGATGAGAAAGTTCAGGAGATGGATGGTGGTGACGGTCGCACAACAGTGTGAATGTGCTTAATGTCACGGAACTGTACATCTAAAAATCATTAACATCATTTTAATGCAATATATATTTTACCACAATTTAAAAAGTGACCAAAAGTAATATCTAGACATTTTTACCCACACCACACTCTAGAATGGAGCAAGCAGAGTGCAGGGAACAGGTATAGAGTCCATCTGGCTCCCTACTGTCCAAGGACTGGGTCCCCAGACACGCACTAAGGACGGAAGCTGGTACTGATCATAGGTTCCCACAGTAGAGGGTAGTGGTTGAGGGCAAGGTAGCAGTTTAGAACTCAGTCTCTGGAATCAGACAGACAGACGATCCTATCAGGGCTCCACACTGGCTGTGTGACCCTTAACCTCTCTCAACTGACTTCTCATGTGCAAGACGGGATCAGAGACACCTGCTTCCCTTGGTTGCCGGGCAACGTGCTATTGATAATGAAATAGGAACAACAACAGTCAGAGAGCCACCGCTTCTTGAGAACTTGCTCTGGGTTAAGCACTTTTTTGAATTCTCACAATAGTCCTGTGAGGGAGGCACTCTCCCCACAAGGAACTCGGGAATGACTCCGTGATGATGAGTCTTGTTCAGGAAAAGGCAGCTGTATCCTTTCTGTGTGCAGCCATGAGCACCTGTGGAGTTCCCAGCTGGGGTCAGGGTCGGGCCCATCCTGTCTCCCTCCAGGTGCTCAGGGTCACCTGAGTCTAGGGTAGGGGTCCAAGCTGCTGGGAGGCAGGGGTCTTGGGCTCAGGTGCTACTTCTGCTCCTGATTGACTCTGTCCCCCAACTCCCACTTCCCCAGATGGGTCCCTATCCTTTCCTGGCCTCAGTTTATCCCAGTTATAAAGTGAGAAAGAGGGGTCAGATCCCTCGATCACCCAGGGCTCTGACCACAAAGGCAGGCAAAGGAAGTTCAGGAAAACAGGGAGCCTCTGTCTGAATTCCTGGCTTCTCTCTGCCCCCTAGTGGACACATGCAGCCTAGCACCCAGGGGGAAAACTTGCTTTGTGACCTCTTCTAAGGAGTCCTGCCCTGGGAGCCCCAGTCTCCATCTGTTCAATGGGGACAATAAGAGTACCTCGGGATAGGTATATATAGCCTGGGTGGCTCAGTTGGGTTAAGCTTCTGCCTTCAGCTCAGGTCATGATCCCAGGGTCTTGGGATCAAGCCCCGCATCGGGCTCTCTGTTCAGCGGGGAGCCTGCTTCCCCCCCTCTCTCTGCCTGCTTCTCTGCCTACTTTTGATCTCTCTCTCTGTGTCAAATAAATAAATAAATAAAATCTTAAAAAAAAAAGAGTACCTACCTCTTCAGATTGGTGTGAGGATGCAAAGAGATAATACAGAAGTGCTTGGACAGAAGTGAGTATAGCCTAGTCAATCAACAGAAGCCAGACCCTACCATTAAGATGGCAAGTTCATCCATTGATGAATGCAATGATTAGAAGACTTGTTTGTTATTGGAAACTGAAGTTGTTTACTTAAGTTGTAAGTGAGTTCACTGTGATAATTAATCCGTCTCTGGGTATTATATTACATATATTTTATTATGTATGTTTATATATTTTTATATTTTTTACTTATGTATTTTATTAATTTTTTCCAAATACCAAATTTATTTTTTCTTCTTTTGCCTGTTTGCCTTCCTTGGTTTCTGATTTGTTATTGTTTCCTTCCTTTCTGGGTTTTTTTTTTATGTTTATTGATTTAAATAATCTCTACACCCAACATGGGGCTCAAACTCACCACCCAGAGATCAAGATTGCATGCTCCTCCAAAGGAGCCAGCCAGGAGCCCCCCTCCTTCCTGTTCAGAGAGGTTCGTTTCATTGCTCTTTTTTCACCATCTTAAATTGAATGCTTGCTTTGTTTATTTTTAACATTTGATTGAGGTATAATTTCCACACCATGAAATTCACCTGTTTTAAATGTACAATTGAATGATCTTTAGTATAGTTACAGAGTTGCACAACCACCGCCACAATATAATTTTAGAATGTTTCCATCACCACCAAAAGTAAGAAAGGTCATACCCATTGGCAATTTATCCCTAATTCCACTCCCAGCCCTATAGGCAACCAACCACCTACTCTCTTTCTTTATAGACTGGCCTTTTCTGGACACGTCACAAAAATACAATCATACAATGCCAAGTATTTTGTGTCTGGTTCTTTCCCTAACTTAATGTTTTCGAGATTCATCTATGTTGTAGCACGTAGTAGTACTTTGTTCTTTTTTTTTATTGCTGAATAATATTCCCTTGTATGGGCACAGCCATGTTTTGTTTACCCATTTACCAGTTGATGAGCATTTGTACTGCTTCCATTTGGAAGCTATTTTAAAGAGTTGTTGCTATGAACATTTGCTTACGAGCGTTTGTGTGGATGTATGTTTTCATCTCTCTTGGGGGTTATTTTTATACATGTACTGCTTCTTAATAAATGTATTTAAGATATAAATTTGCCTCTAAGTGATGCTTTAGCTGTGTCTCACAAACTTTGCCATATGGTTTTTGTCATTATTATTCAGAGCTAAATACTTCTCAGATTTCTTTATGATTTCCTTTTCTACCAAAAGTTGTCAATACAATAGTTCCCAGACATATAAACCTATTACAATTTGTAATTTCACTGAATCATGGTTGAGAAACAGAGACTGTATGACGTTAATCCTTCAGAATTTTTTGAGACTTCCATTATGACCTTAAAATACATGCTCTATTTTTGTAAACATTCCATCTGTGTTCCCTGGTAATGACTTGAAACCAGGGGTTTCTGTAAAAAAGATTCTAACCTGGGACGCCTGGGTGGCTCAGGTGTTAAGCGGCTGCCTTCAGCTCAGGTCATGATCCCAGCATCCTGGGATCAAGTCCCACATCGGGCTCCTTGCTCGGCAGGGAGCCTGATTCTCCCTCTGCCTCTGCCTGCCACTCTGTCTGCCTGTGCTCGCGCTCTCTCTCTCTGACAAATTAAAAAAAAAAAAAAAAAAAAAAAAGATTCTAACCTGAACACAATGTGAGATCTTGTTCATCTACTCACTCCCCCACACAAGTGCCACCAAGGTCCTCTGAGAAGTTCCTGCCTGCAGAGAAAGGCACACCACCATCAGCCATGACTCCATTCCCCCGGCTTCTTGTTCCTTAATCTCCTCCTCCCCAGTGACCTCCTTCTGCACTTGACGGCACCCCTGATGTCTGGGACAACCTGTGTACCCCATCAAAGCCCAGGATCGTATAGCCCTACAACATATGTCTTTCCAACCTGCTTGCTCCACCAGTCAAGTCCCTCCTCTTCTTGGATCTCCTCAAGACTTCCAATCCACTGAACCGTCCAACTTCTCCCTATTCACCAACTCTTATCTGCCTTCATTTTGGACTTCGACCAAGGTCAATGTCATGTTCCATCATTTCGACCACTTCCTTGAAAACACCCTGAACTCCACTGTCTTCCATTACCCCTATCAAAACCCCAAACTCTAGATGAGCCCAACTATCCATCTCCTTCATGCCTGCATCCAGGTGGCAAGCATCGTTGAAGAGCATAAACCACAGGACATAAGTGACACCATAAATTCATAGTCACCAGCATCAATGCTGCTAAATACTTCTGGGTTTGGTTGTTTAGATACACTGTTCTCAGACTTCTATCTTCCCTTCTACCCCCTTCCTCTCAGCAGATGACCTAATGCTTTCCCTGACCGAGAAAACCGAAGCTATTGCACAGCTGCCTGACCTTCCCTCCCTCCCCTCCTGTCCAAGGACACTCCTTCTGTGCTCTGAATTCCAGCCCTGCTGGCCTCACAAAAACTTCACACTATTCACTGGAGGGAAGTGAAACAGTGTGGAGGGAGAAAAATCAGGAAGTAGTTGCAGAGATGTTTGTTTTAAAATGCAAATCTGGGGGCGCCTGGGTGGCTCAGTGGGTTAAGCCTCTGCCTTCTGTTCAGGTCTTGATCTAGGGTCCTGGGATCAAGCCCGGAATTGGGCTCTCTCTCAGCAGGGAGCCTGCTTCCTCCTCTCTCTCTGCCTGCCTCTCTGCTTACTTGTGGTCTCTCTCTGTCAAATAAATAAATAAAATCTTTTTAAAAAATAATAAAATAATACGCAAATCTGGGGTGCCTGGATGGGTCAGTTGAAAGCCTCTGCCTTCAGGCTCAGGTCATGATCCGGGGTCCTGGATCAGCAAGGAGCCTGCTTCCCTTCCTCTCTCTCTGCCTGCCTCTCTGCCTACTTGTGATCTCTGTCTGTCAAATAAATAAATAAAAATCTTTAAAATGTAAATCTGTGGCATTTGCTCAGTCAGTGGAGCAATGGAGCGTGCGACTCTTGATCTCAAGGTTGTAAGTTCAAGCCCTATGTTGGGTGTAGAGACTACTTAAAAATAAATTAAAATAAATAAAATAAGATGCAAGTCTGCATATATTTGTTCCCAATAAATAACCCCTCTACACCTGCCCATGGCTCTGAAGAGTAAAAGCAAACAAACAAATATGGCTTCACAGGGTCGTCATCAATATATAGTTCAAAAAACAAAAGATGAAAACAATGAGGACGTATATTGAAATATACCAATTTCAAGGCGCCTGGGTGGCTCCATGCGTTAAAGCCTCTGCCTTCGGCTTGGGTCATGATCCCAGAATCCTGGGATCGAGCCCCTCATTGGGCTCTCTGCTCAGTGGGGAGCCTGCTTCCTCCTCTCTCTCTGCCTGCCTCTCTGCCTACTTGTGATCTCTGTCAAATAAAAAAATCTTTTTTTAAAAGTATAGGTATGTGTATGTGTAGGCATATCAAAAATTTTATAATTATGTAACAGCTTAAATGTTTCCTTTTATTCTCTAATTTATCTAAATTATACTTATATGACCGTCTAATAAGTGATACAAATTATGGGTGCTAATCCACTCACCAAATTATTCTAATGATTTCCAAATCCTATGTTATGTTGGTTTTTAGAAACTGTTGGCATATCCTTTGCACAATCATCACTAGCTAAATGATAACCTTGTCTGAGCCACAATTTGACATTAAACTCTTCCAATGCCAGGTCCATTAAATTGATAATCCTAGTGTGACTTGTACTCTCAAAAGAACATTTTTTCTTATTTTTTGTCAGCTTTATTCTATCCATTATTGAGAAGTGTGCCAAAATTTTCCACTGTAATTTTAAATTTGTCTATTTCTTATTCACATTCTGCCAATTTTTGCTATAAATACTTTGAGGTTATGTTATCAGAGAATATACATTTAGAATTTTTTTTATCTTTCTGGTAAATTGACTTTTTTACTATGAAAGCATGAGAGGGGGTAGGGTCAGAGGGAGAAATAGACTCCCCGCTGAGCAGGGAGACTGATGATGTGGGACTCCATCCTGGGACTCCAGGGTCATGCCTGAGGCAAAGGCCATCACTTAAGACACCCCTAAAGATTTTATTTTTAAGTAATCTCTACACCCGGGAATGCCTGGGTGGTTCAGTTAGTTGGTTAAGCAGCTGCCTTCGGCTCAGGTCATGATCCCAGCGTCCTGGGATAGAGTCCCAATTCGGGCTCCTTGCTCAGCAGGGAGTCTGCTTCTCCCTCTGCCTCTTCCTGCCACTCTGTCTGCCTGTGCTCACTCTGTCTGACAAATAAATAAATAAAATCTTAAAAAAAAAAAAAAAGTAATCTCTACACCCAATGTGGGGCTTGAACTCAGAGCCCTGAGATCAAGAGTTACATGCTCTTCCAACTGAGCCAGCCAGGTGCCTCAGGAGCTTTTCTTTTCTTTTCTTTTCTTTTTTTAAGATTTGTTTATTTATTTTGGAGAGAGAGAGAGCAGGGGAGAGGGAGAGCGAGAATCCCAAGCTGTACCCCACTGAGCACGGAGCCCCATGGGGCGGCGGGTGGGGGGGGCTCGATCCTAAGACCCTGAGATCACAGAGTGGAGATCACTGGGAGCTGAAATCAGAAGTCGGCATGAACCGACTGAACCACCCAGATGCTCCACTGATTTCTTTTTATAGTGTTTGGATTCATATGTTAAACTCTAAACCCCGGGGGTGCCTGGGTGGCTCAGTGGGTTAAGGCCTCTCTGCCTTCGGCTCAGGTCATGATCCCAGTGTCCTGGGATCGAGCCCTGCATCTGGCTCTCTGATCAGCAGGGAGCCTGCTTCCTCCTCTCTCTCTGACTGCCTCTTTGCCTACTTGTGATCTCTGTCTGTCAAATAAATAAAATCTTTAAAAAAAAAAAGTCTAAACCCCCAATGTGACTCTATTTGAAGACAGGGCCTATAAGGAGGTGATTAAAGTCAAATGAGGTGATCGGGCTGGAGTTCTCATCCAATATGACTGATGAGCTTATAAGAGGAGGGCTACCTGGGATGCTCACATGTGGACAGAAAAGGCCACATGAGGCACAGCCAGAAGGTCGCTTCTGCAAGCCATGGAGAAAGGCCTCGGGGGTGGGGGGCAAGGGGGGAACCAAACCTGCCAGCACCTTGGTCTTGGACTTCCAGTATCCAGAGCGGTGAGAAAGTATGTGCTGTTGTTTAAGCACCCCCGCCCCCAGTCTGTGGTCCTACTGCTATGGCAGCAAAGTAACACAGAGTTTGTAAATCTTCTTGAATGTGGCTTGAGGTTTAACTGTGTCTCGATGGTTTTAAACTATTGACCATTCTCTCCAAAATATGGCTTCTGCCCCATTCCTGCTCTCCACCCTCGGAATTCAAGCACGTGCGGGTGAAAACTTCTCGAAGAATCTCTCTCGGTTGGAAAGGCAGTCTGCCATGGGCCCTTAGCACCTGCATGTCCTTGCCGAGGATGTCACACTTCAAGGTTCATTATTCCCTGACGCTGAGCTGCAGCGAGTCATAGAGGATCAGCTGTGCTGCGACCCACTGCCTGTATAGCTTCCAAATTGGTCCACTATGTCACCCCATGGGACACAGGTTTGGAGGGGGGAAGGGCAGGCCATGGAATTTCCATTAGAGATGGGGGTTGCTTTCTGGCTTACCCATCATCTTCTGTAATTATTGACAACTACACTGCCCCTTGGGTCATGTTTCCCTTGTCAGGTCCCCAGGTAAAGAGGGTAGTCCTTCTTGGAGCAGACGCTGTCTCCTGGTTCCATATAGCTGTATGAGTCTTGGTATCTCTCAAGAGAGACCATGCTCCAGACACAATGATCAGAAACTACCCTTTGCTTTAGCTACATAGCCGAGGAGATGGCACAAGTCCCAGATGAGCAGGTCAGTCTAAACTCTCTCGTGTGGCTGGAATAGGTCAGGGTCTGTCCTGACACTGCATCCTGAATGAACAGGGAGAGCATGTATGGTTGTCAACCCTCCTGTTCTGTTTGGGCTAAGGGCACAGTTCCAGCAAAGCAGTCCAAACACACCGCCAGAAAAGAAGCTAAAAGGTCATCTGAAATAATTCCTACTGGTGTCCCCCTGGGACTCAATCATTTGGCTGAGTTCAGAGATCCTGAGGTGCACGAATGAGGTCAATGCTGCCTCGTGCTGCTGATTGGGATTCTATTCATAATAGTCTAATCAAATGTTATATGAGGCAAACAGAATGGATTTGTCCCCGGGCCTGGTCAGCATGTTCAATCTGCTTCTGATAGGATGGTGTAGTCATGAGAAGATTCGAATTCACTTACGAACACATAGGGTGCAGGGTGGATTGTTGGAAAGGCAGGCTGCCACAGGCCTGCCCTGAGAGCCCCTATGCCCTTCTTGAGCTAAACTAAACTACCTGATACTGAGCAGTAGCTTATCACAAAGGTGACTGGGCAGGTCGAGGAGACCACAGGGGACTGCAGGCACCTGTTCACTCTCCAGGAGGTGGGGGGAGGGGTGCTGGTTTGCCGCTTGCTGCAAAAAGTGCTAGGCCCTTGGGACACCTGGGTGGCTCAGTCAGTTAAGCGAACAACTCTTGATCTCAGCTCAGGTCTTGATCTCAGGGTCGTGAGTTGAAGCCCTGCACTGGGCTCCACACGAGGCATGGAGCGTACTTAAATAAAAATAAAAATAACAAATAAAGCGCTAGGCCCTTGGCTCTGGGTTCCTCAGCTGTGGCTGGGGCACAACCCATTTCATGTGCCATTTCCATCGTGTCACCCCCCCACGGGACTTGGAGGCAAAGGAGCAGACACCACTGTGCTGATGTTCCTGCCGTTGGCCGTGCCGTGAGTAACAATGTGCCTTGCTCACACCTACCAGGGCCTGTTGTCTATGTTGAGCATCTATGGACTTGTGGCAGGCTGACTACCTGCTGTCCTCTATGAGGTTAGAGTTCTTCCCCAATAGTCCTTTACTCCCTCTTGAGTGTTCTCCATCCGTGTGTCTCTCCATGCTATTCTGGATACTTTTCTCTGACCAGTCTTCTGGTTCACTCATTCTCATCTACTGAGTTTTTGCTTCCAGTTATTGTATCTTTCAATTCTATGCTCTCTGGATTCATTTCTTAGGGCTGCAGGAACAGGGTATCACAAACTGGGTGGCTTAAAATGACAGAAAGGTACTTGCTCAAGGTTCTGGAGACTTCTGGTTGCTGCCAGCAATTCTTGGTATGTCTTGGCTTGTAGATGTGTCATTGTGATCTCTGCCTCGATCGTCACACGGCCTTCTCTTCTGCTGTGTCTTCACATCATCTTGTGTAAGGATGCCAGTCGTACTGGACGAGGGGCCCATGCTCCTCCAGTATGACCTCATCTGAACTTAACTAATTCTAACTACAATGACTCTATTGCCAAATAAGTCCCCATTCTGAGGTACGTGGGGGTTAGGACTTCAACATATCCTTTTGGACACAACTCAACCCATACAGCTTTCCTTTTGGCCTTCTTTTTTTAAGATTTTATTTACTTATTTAGAGAGAGAGTGAGAGAGAGAGTGAGCACACGTGTGTGAGCGGGAGGAGGGGCATAGAGAGAGGAAGAATCCCAAGCAGACTCCCACCTGAGCTCAAAGCCCTACCCCAAGATCATGATCCAGGCTGAAACCAAGAGTTGGTCACTCAACTAACTGAGCCACACAGGTGCCTCCCCTTGGGTTCCTTTTATAGTTTTGCAGTCTCTGCTGAAACTCAAACTTGCTTTTTTTTTTTTTAAAGAGTTATTTATTTGGAAGAGAAAGCATGCACAGGGGGGAGGGGCAGGGAGAGAGGGAGAGAGTATCCCAAGCTGACTCCACACTCAGCATGGAGCCCTACACAGGCTCGAGCCCAGGACCCCAAGATCACAACAGAGCTGAAACCGAGAGTCCATTGCTTAACCGACTGTACCACCCAGGAGCCCCGCCTTTTGTATTTTTTAATGTAGGAAGTTATTTAAAGGTTTGTGTCTGTAATTTCAATATCTAAAGCCTCTGAGGGTTTATTTTTCTTGTCTGTTAATTGTACTTGTTTCAGGGGCTCCTGGGGGGCTCAGTTGGTGAAGCATCTGCTTTCAGCTCAGGTCATGATCCCAGGGTCCTGGGATCGAGCCCCAAATAGGGCTCTCTGCTCAGCAGGGAAGCCTGCCTTTCACTTTCCCACTCCCACTGCTTGTTTTCCTACTCTCACTTTCTCTCTCTCTGTCAAATAAATAAATAAAGTCTTTAAAAACAAAACAAACTTGTACTTGTTTGGTTCATGTTAACCGTTCGTGTGCTTGTTGCATGCATGTGCTGGGCATTATATTTGCAAAGTTCTTTGCGGGAACAATTTCAGGCTGAGTGTTGTGTTATCTTCCTCCAGAAGGTGAGTCCAGAGAGGACCTACTTTGATTCTGCCCAGCACCTGAGGGACTTGCAACCTGAGGTCCCCTTAATACAATGTCAGGGACTATGATGGTACAGAGCTGTGGTGCATTCTTTGTGAAGATCTATCGGCTCCCCATTTGCCCTCACTTATTCCTAGAGTTTAGCCTCTCAGGGTTCTAACTCAAAACCGGGGGAGTTCACTAAGGAACTCTCTTTAATGGTTCTCAACTCCAAATCCTGTTCCACTGGCCCCGCTAGTTTGTGGGAGTGCTATTGAGCCTCCTGGATGCCCTCCCTCAACCCCAAACATAAGGCTCACCTCCCTGAGCCTTTAAGTTCCCAAGGGTCCTGGTCCAGTTGGTAATTCCTCATTAACTTGTGAGTACTCCACTGCCTTTATGTGGTTATCCATTGCTGAATAACAAATTATAGTCTAATAACAAATTATATACTACATTAAATACTAAATGTAGCCTCTGCAAAGTAGAAGCATTTATTATCTTACATAGTTTCTGAGAGCCAGGATCCAGGAGTGGCTTCGCTGGGTGGTTCTGGCTTCACAAGTTTGCAGTAAAGTGGTCAGCTGGGACTGTGTTCATCTGAAAGCTTGACTGGGGCTGGAGGACCCACTTCCAAGATGGTGCACTCGCCCCTGGCAAGATAGTGCTGCTTGCTGGCAGGAGGCCTCAGCGTCTTCACCTCGTAGACCTCTCCATATGGAGGCTTGGGTGTCCTTGTGACATGGCAGTTAGCTTCTCCCAGACCGAGTAATCCAGGAGAGAGAGCAAGGAGGAAACCACAATCTCTTTAATGACCCAGCTGCTTAATGTCACTTCCACCTTATTCTACTCATCAGAAACGAGTCATGAGGTCCAATTCACAAGCAAGGCAAGGGGAATTGGGCTCTACCTCTTGAAAAGAGGAGTACTGAGGACTAAAAGGACACATTTAAAATCTGTCACAGCTGTTCTAGTTGTCCTTGGAAATATGATGAAAATTACCTAGTTCATTGTAACCTGAAGTGCAAGACTGTAAATTTGGTTTATATTCTAGAAATACAAATTATTTGTCTTATTTTGTGCTGATTCTTTTTCTTTCTTTTTTTTTTTTTAAAGGAGAAAGCAGCCTATTTAAAAATATTTTATTTATTTATTTGTCAGAGAGAGAGAGAGAGAGAGGACAGTCAAGGGGAGCGGCAGGCCAAGGAAGAAGCAGGCTCCCCACTGAGCAAGGAACCGGATGCGGGACTTGACCCCAGGACCCTGGGATCCTGACCTGAGCCAAAGGCAGATGCTTAAATGACTGAGTCACCCAGGCACCCCCGTACTGCTTCTCACACGCTAGTAAATATTCTACTGTCTTCCGATTTTTGCACAGTAATAAAAGGATATTCCAGGCTGTGATTGATTATTATTTTTATCTTTTCTTTTTTCTTCCTCCCAGGAAAAGAAGAGTCATGTTTAAGGTAAAAGAAACCTTAAGAACACCAAATTTTAGCATCTCTGTTTATTTCTAATATTTTACTATAAATTTTTAATTTTCAAATATCAAAGCACTCCATTCGTCCTACTTATTAATAAGAATGAAAACGGGGGCACCTGGGTGGCTCAGTGGGTTAAAGCCTCTGCCTTCGGCTCAGGTCATGATCTCAGAGTCCTGGGATTGAGCCCCGCATCGCATAGAGCTCTCTGCTCGGCGGGGAGCCTGCTTCCCCCGCGCGCATGCACGCGCGCACACACACACACACACACACACACCAGTTGACTCTCTGCCTACTTGTGATCTGTCAAATAAATAAATAAATAAAAATCTTTAAAAAAAAAAAAAAAGAATGAAAACAAACTAATAAAAAGCCCAGTGGAAACAAGTATTTATGAGCAGAGCAACTCGATAACTAGAGGACGATGATAAACCAGTGACTCTTCTAAGACACAGAGTGTTCCGTTAAAGAATGCTCAGTACAGGGAAGCCTGGGTGGCTCAGTTGGTTAAGCGGCTGCCTTCAGCTCAGGTCATGATCCCAGCATCCTGGGATCGAGTCCCACATCGGGCTCCTTGCTCAGCAGGGAACCTGCTTCTCCCTCGGCCTCTGCCTGCCACTCTGTCTGCCTGTGCTCGCTCTCTCTCTCTCTCTCTTACAAATAAATTTAAAAAAAAAAAATCTTAAAGAATGCTCAGTACCGTCGCGCAGTCACAGTCACACGGCTCCTCTGGCTCAGGAGGAAGTCCCAGTTGGCTGCCATGTATCTAACAGTCTAGATGCCTGTATGGCAGGTGGTCTACTGAACAATTCCTGACTTGAACTTCAGCATTTATAAAAGAATTCATATCCTTAATTATGTTTATCGATTGTTACAGTTGCAATTGTACTATTTACCACGCACTAGGAAAGTATTTCAGTATTTTAACAACTGACATAGCCGTGCCCTTGATACCCCTGCCTAATAATTAGCCCTGAAAAGGGAAGAATACTCATTACAGTATTGTTTGCGAAAGCAAAAGCCCAAGTGCCCCTTAATAAGGAAGGAACAGGCTACATAAACAATGGCGCATCTCCACTATGGAATACTAGACAGCTGAAGAAAAAAAGAACAAGGAAGCGCTCTACAGACTGAGCTACAAAACACACTGTTGAGTAAAACAGGTGAGATGCAGGGGCGCCTGGTGGCTCAGTGGGTTAAAGACTTTGCCTTCAGCTCAGGTCATGATCTCAGGGTCCTGGGATCAAGCCCTGCATTGGGTTCTCTGTTCAGCAGGGAGCCTGCTTCCCCCTCTCTCTCCATCCTGCCTCTCTGCCTATTTGTGATCTCTGTCTGTCAAATAAATAAATAAATAAATAAAATCTTAAAAAAAAACCCAAAACAGGTGAGATGTAGAACACTGTATGCCCTCCTTTGAGTAAAAAGGGAGTGTGAGTAGGAATGCATATTTACATTTGGTTATATTTAGTCACATGAAAAGGATACATGAGAAATGATTAAAATTGAATACTGATCATTTAATAAATGGTTTCTTGGATGTTGTGAATATATTACTTAGCCAAAACATTGAATAGAATCAAAATGTGTTGGGGTGCCTGGGGGACTCAGTTGGTGAAGCATCCACCATCAGCTCAGGTCATGATCCTGGGATCCTGCGATCGAGCCCCATGATGGCCTCCCTGCTCAGGGAGGATGTCTGCTTCTCTCTGCCCCTCTGCCTCCCCCTGACTGTGCTCTCTCTTTATTGCTCTCTCTCTCTTGCTCTCTTTCTCTCGCTTGTGCTCTCTCTCAAATAAATAAAATATATTTTTAAATGTGTTGAAGTACTGAATGCTCAGTATAACACTAAGATATTCATTTCCATTGATCCTGATCTCAGTTTCCCTGAGTGGCCTGGAGGACTGCTGAGTGCCTCCCAGTCATCGGCTTCCCCCACTTTCCATACAGGCTCAAGGACCCTGGTCCACTGCTCCCTCAGTAGTCCTGCCAGCCCTTGCCTCTGTCCATGCAGTTCTCATGTATTATCTCTTTGCATCCTCACACCAGTCTGAAAAGGTAGGTACTCTTATTATTGAACAGATGGGGGCTGGGGCTCCCGGGCAGGGGCGGGGGGCAAGGGGGGGCGCTCCTTGGAAGAGGTTACAAAGCAAGTTTTTCCCCTGGGTGCTAGGCTGCTGGCGTCCACCAGGGGGCAGAGAGAAGCCAGGAATTCAGACAGAGGCTCCCTGTTTTCCTGAACTTCCTTTGCCTGCCTTTGTGGTCAGAGCCCTGGGTGATCAAGGGATCTGACCCCTCTTTCTCACTTTATAACTGGGATAAACTGAGGCCAGGGAAGGATAGGGACCCACCTGGGGAAGTGGGAGTGGGGGGACAGAGTCGATCAGGAGCAGAAGTAGCACCAGAGCCCAAGACCCCTGCCTCCCAGCAGCTTGGACCCCTATCCAAACTCAGGTGACCCTGAGCACCTGGGGGGAGACAGGCTGGGCCTGGATTCTGCACAGTGACCAGGGCTCTGACCCCAGCTGCCTGTGGCTGCACACAGAAAGGATACAGCTAGCTGCCTTTTCCTGAGCAAGGCTCAAATCATGAAGTCATTCCCAAGTTCTTGTAATGTGGGGAGAGCACCTCTCATGCAGGACTACTGTGAGGGTTTATGCAAAGCACTTAACCCAGAGCAAGTTCTCAAGGAGTGGTGGCTCTCTGATTGTTGTTCTTATTTCATTATCAATAGCACATTGCCCGGCAACCAAAGGAAGCAGGTGTCTTTGATGCCCATTCTGCAGAAGAGGAAGTGGGGCATCAAGGGTCCAAAGCTGGGGCTCCTGGGACTTCAGGCCCTGGTGCCCACACTTGCCTCAGGAGGGCCTCTTTCTTTGGACTAATACTCATTCGTTCACCTGAGTGTGTAAGGTACTCTGTGAGCCTGGTCCTGAGCTGGGCGCAGGGTGCCATGCCCTGCACCCAGAGCCTTCAGGCTCCCTGGGTCTGGGCACTGAGTGTGGGCCTGGGGGACAGAAAGCCAGCTGGAGGGTGCAGCTCCCTGCCACCTCTGCCTGCCCAGGACTTGTTTCCCTTCCACACAGAACCACACATGGGGGTCAGAGCATGGGCTGGACAGCATCTTGCTGTCCTCAGAATAGCCTCAAGGTTATACCCACAGCCCCTTCACCCAGGGGCTACCCCAAGACCAGAGTGTCTGCTGGAAAGATGCCTCCCTCTAGTTATTATTGGAACTGCTTCTAAGGACCCCCTCCTGAGTCCCTGTCCTGTTGTCTGAAGTGGGTTTGAGCCAATGAAGAGAAGCCATCTCTGGAATGGTGTCTTTATGCCCAGCCCAGGAAAGATCCCAACCACGGGGATAGGATTTGGCCTGGGAATCAGGGGTTCAAGGTCATGGTTTGGGGCGTAATCTAACTGGCCCTGCCCCTGCAAATGACAGCATAGGTTGGGTCTGCACCTGCTCATGGAGAGGCAGAGCAAGTGTGGGCTGACATCCAGTTCCACTTAGCGAAGCTGGGGACCCTGGAGAAGGGTGGTGTCCGCCTGCAGGAAACAGTCTCTTTCTGAATCACCTTAGGGCACCACACAGGCTGGAAGGGGCCCTGACCACAGCAGTCACTACAGATTATGATTTCGGGGGGAGGCTTAAGGCTGGCCTGGGGCTGGGAGCTGGGCCTGGGGCTCTCAGGTCCATCCCTCTTTGAACAAAAGAGCTGAAGGGATGCAGTCTCTTGTCCCGATCCATGCACCTCTGGTCTTGCTCACGAGAAGGGGAGAAGGAAGGAGAAGGAACTGGTTATAGGCTGACCACCCCTTCCGGAGGCCAGCCCTCACCTCTGAGGAGCTGCTAGTGCTTCACTCAAGAGGTGTGCCCAGAGTAGAGGGCGCCTGGCTCGCTCAGTTGGTGGAACACGTGACTCTCAGTCTTGGGGCTGTGAGTTCAAGGCCGATGGTGGGTGTAGAGATTACATTTTAAAAACAAAACAAAACAAAACAAAAAACAAGTATCCAAGGAAAACCACACCACGACCCTTGAGGTCTCAGTCTTCACTTTTCATTCTCCCAGGCCTCCAGTCCAGATCCACACCCCCAGATGCCTGCTGTTGATAATGTTGATAATTCCCTTCCGGGTCCCTGGTTCAGCAGAGACACACATCCATCCACTCTGTACCTGACAAGCCATTGCTGTGAGACAGGCCTCCTGGTGGGGGGGATTCAAGGCCCAGCACTCTGCAGCCACCACCGGCCCTGGATGCCATAGGGGAGGGCGGCCCGAAGGGGAAGTTCAGGGAGCCCAGCCAAGCCCCTGGGTGGAAATCAGCCTGGAAGCCTCTGGGACGCACACCCTCCCCAACTCAGGAGAGGTGTTCCAGGCTGGGCCCTGAGGCCCCTCCCTCTGCAGCCTTCTGAGGCCATGTAAGGACCAGACCCGGGCTGGCCTGGAGGTCAGATTCCTCAGCAAGGAGCTGCAGGAGCAGAGAGAGGCGGCCAGTCGTGGCGGGAGGACTCCATTGTTGCAGGTATTTTCTCAACGGTGAGGCTGGGCCACTTGCCAGGTGCCAGGGCGTGGCTCTGGCCTCCCGCCCCACAAGCAGCTTTGCCGCCAAGCCCTGTGCCTGGCTCCGCGGCTCCTTCCCGCGCTTCCCCTGCCAGGCCCGGCAAGCAAAAGGTAGGACCGGTGGGGCAGACCAAGGGGCCAGCCTCCTGGCCCACCCAGCCTCATTTCAGGAAAAGGGATTCATCCAGGACTTCTACAGTGTTTGGCATGTAGAACTACATTCTTCTAAGACAACAGGTTAAAAATATAAAAATGCAAACTTTTGCTTGACAAAATATGGTAAAAATTGCCATGTTGGATATAGGCTTGATCTGGATTTGAATCCCACCAGCTGTACGATCATGACAAGTCATGGAGCCTCTCTGCGCCTGTTTGTTCATCTAAAAACTAAGGGTGATCGTTGTACCAACCTCATAGGAATGTTATGAGGATTTAACAAGTTCTTACACGTAAAGCTCTCAGAATAGAGTCCGGGGCATTGTATGCACCGCACAGGTATTTGCTGTGATGGTGGTGTGACATCAGTGGGGATAAAGTTAGTCAAGATGCTTGGCTGCATAGAACGGAAACCACTCGGGCAAGCTTAAGCAAGAGAAGAATTTACTACAAGTCCTCAGAGGTGTCACATGGAGCCAAAGGGTAGGGGACAACCAGGCCTCAACAGCAACAAGAACCAGGATCTTACAAGTCACTGGGCTGCCAGAAAGCTGGCTCTGTCTCTGAGCCTCACCTTTGTCCGCTTCTCCAAACACATGGCCAAATATGGCCAGCTCTCAGTCTCCTGGTAGGGGCGCAGCAGAAATGGACTGGCATCTCTGGATCCCAACAGCAAAATCATGGGAGGGAGAACCCATTGCTCTATTTGGGTCATATACCAAGAGTCCATTAGCTATGGCCAAGGGCACTGCCAGGGATTCAGTCCTGTGGGGAGCCTAGTGCCCAGAGACAGCAACATGGGTTGGGTAGACATTACCTTTTTTTTTTTTTTACTTTTTTTTTTTTTTTAAAGATTTTATGTATTTATTTGTCAGAGAGAGAGAGGGAGGGAGCACAAGCAGGGGGAGGGGCAGGAATCAGGAGAAGCAGGCTCCCTGCTAAGCAAGGAGACCAATGCAGGACTCAATCCCAGGATCCTGGGATCATGACCTGAACCAAAGGCAGATGCTTAACCAACTGAGCCACCCAGGGGTCCCATGGGCAGAGATTCCTACGAGCATCTCTCTACTGCAACGGTGCTTTGGAGTGAAGGTCACAAGACTTGTGCACCAATCCTGCTGTGGCCTCAGAAAATCCCCTATGCCTCTGGACCCTTTCCCTCTTCTGTTCATTCAGCGCTTTCTGCAGTCCTTTATCACAGAACTTTGGTTGTATTACATTTATTTGTTTATGTATCTCTCTCCCTCACTAGACAGTGATTTTCATTCATTCTTTCAATGTAATAAGTATCTACCAAGGGGCACCTGGGTGGCTCAGTCAATTAAGTGTCTGCCTTCCACTCAGGTCATGATCTCTGTTCCTGGGATCAAGCCCCATGTCAGGCTCCCCTGCTCAGCAGAGAGCCTGCTTCTCCCCCTGCCCCTGCTCTCCCAAGCACATGCTCTCTCTCGAACAAATAAATAAGGATTTTATTTATTTATTTGTTTGTTTATTTGTTTATTTATGAAAGAGGGTAAGTAAGAGAGATCTGAGCAGGGAGCCTGATGCGGGGCTCTATCCCAGGACCCTGAGATCATGACCTGAGTCAAAGGCAGACGGTTAACTGACTGAGCCACCCAGGCACCCCAAATAAAATCTATAAAAAAAAAAATCTGCCAGCACCAGCCATGTGTTAGGGAGAGAGAGGAATCCAGCAATGCTTTCTGCCCTCTGGGAGGTTTGGTCTAAACTCCAGAGGCACAGAGTCACATGAAACACAGGTCAGCCTCGTTGTCTAGTTCCTCCCGAGTTCGGGCTCTGGGACCTTTCTTTCCCACACCATTGATACTCAGTGTCAAGACCCTACCCTCCTGGGTGCCTGGCTGACTCAGTAAGTAGAGCATGCAACTCTCGATCTTGGGGTTGTGAGTTCAAGCCCAACGCTGGGTATAGAGCTTACTAAAAACAGACAAAGACGGAGAGAAGGAGATTCTGCTTTTTTGTTCTATGAGGCTTACAAGGTTTCTAAGCTGTTAGGAAAAGCGGGGTCCAGAGGAAATGGCTCACATTAGGCATGGCATGGGTGGGGCCCATTTCTGCTGAGTGACTCAAAGGCAGCAGCAGGCGGCTGACAAGAGAGCAGAACGGTGACTGTGGCCCCTCAGTACAGGGGACCACAGCACTGACATGGGGGACCACAAACAGGGGCCACAGACAGGGGCCACGGACCAGTACCATGTGGGCCTGGCTGCCACCACGCCACCCCGTTCTGCCGCTGGACAGTCAGTTGGTGCTGACTCTACTCCTCTCTGATCTCCAAGTTCAACTCCTGTCCCCTTTCACTGCCTGGGTGACCCCCACCCAGCGTTCCCATGAGCAGAATGGGCCAGGCACTTGGTTCGTTTTGTCCACAACCGAAGCGCACGCTGTTCAGTGCTGCCCACTTCTCTGGTTCTCAAAATCTCTCCTCTCCATCAAGCCCACAGCTCGGCTTTCAAAACCGTTCACGTGGGTGTCCACATCGAAGCGTACTTTGGAAGCTGAAAAACTAAACATAATCTTTTCCTTTCTCCTTGCCTTTCTGTTATAAGGACTAATTCTTTTTTTTTCTTTTTAAAGATTTTATCCATTCATTTGACAGACAGAGATCACAAGCAGGCAGAGAGAGAGAGGAGGAAGCAGGCTCCCTGCTGAGCAGAGAGCCCGATGCGGGGCTCGATCCCAGGACCCTGGGATCATGACCTGAGCCGAAGGCAGAGGCTTCAACCCACTGAGCCACCCAGGCGCCCATAAGGACTAATTCTTTAAGGTGATATGAATGTCTCTGACTGACTGGGAGGGTCACATACAAGGAAGTGTGGAAAAGAAAAACACAAATATTAGTATTTCAGGATGTTCCCTCACACACGTCATGAAATGACTGTAAATACATGATAGGGCCTCTGGTTCAGGTGGCAGAGTCCCAGAGTGCCAGCATGTGTTGGGAGGAGACAGCAGGAAGGCCTGCGCCCAGGAGGTGACACTGAGGGGAGCCTTAAAGGGATGGGTAAGAATTTCCAGGGAAACAGGGTCATGAGGAGAGCCTTCCAGACAGTATCAATAGGACTGAGAACATGGAATGACGGAGGAAACCCTAACCGTGTGCCAAGCACTGTTCTCATAAGTACTTTTTTTTTTTTTAAGATTTTATTTTAGGGGCACTTGGGTGGTTCAGTCAGTTGAGCATCTAACTCTTGATTTCAACTCAGGTCGTGATCTCAGGGTCATGAGATCGAGCCCCACATCAGTTTCCCCACTCAGCGCAGAGTCTACTTGTCCATCGCCCTATGCCCCACCCCCTGGTCATGCATGTGCTCTCTCTCTCTCTCTCTCAAATAAATAAATAAATAAAAGTCTTGGGGGAAAAAAAGAAGCATAATGGATTGGAGGGGGGGCAGGACCAGAAGCAGAGAATCTACTACAAAATCTGGATCACGCATCAGTAGCCCATCAACTGGTAGTTTTAACAACCTAGATGAGAGACAAGTGCTCTGAAGAGCGACAGTTGGAACACATGGGTTCCAGGAATGGTGCGTGGTTGGGATAGTGTGTAAGGCATCCACATCCTGATGCCAGGAACCTGTGAATGTCACCTTACTGGGATTATCCTGGTTATCTGAATGGGTCCTATGTAGATCTCAAGGGTCCCTATTAGAGAAGAAGAGAGATCAGAGGTTTGGAAAGAAGGCAATGTGACAGGAAGGCAGAGACCGATGTGGTGCAGCTCTAAGCCAAGGAATGTGGGTGGCCTCTAGAGGCTGAGACAAGGAAGAGATTTTCCTTTAGAAGCTCCAGAAGGAAACAGCTCTGCTGACACCTGGATATTAGCCTCGTAAAACTCATTTCAAACTGTCAGGATAATAAATCTGTGTTGCTTTAAACCAATAAGTTTTTAGTTATTTATCAGCAGTAGGAAATAAATACAGATGATAAAACCTGGTGACCAGGAAGTTACTGTGGGGTGTCCCGATTGGATGGGGGGCCCACCAAATGTGGGGTGCCCTGATCGGGTGGATTCGATGGCGCAGATGGTGATGGAATTCACCCAACGCAGAACAAAAGAGAAGTTTATTGAATACACTGCAATGAAGCAGTGGCAGGCCAGCAGAGGAGAGACTGTCTGCCACGAGGTGGTGGGGAGGGGCCACAGTTGTAGGGCAGAGTGAGGGAATATGGGGACATATGGAATTTTTCCCTTTTTGGTGAGGTGATCTTAAGAACTGAGCCCAGTTGTAACTGGTCAGCGAGGGCCTATGGTTATTTATTTATTTTATTTTAATTTTTTTTTAAGATTTTATTTATTTGACAAAGAGCAGGATCACAAGTAGTCAGAGAGGCAGGCAGAGAGAGAGGGGGAAGCAGGCTCCCTGCCAAGCAGAGAGCCCAATGCATGCGTGGCTCAATCCCAGGACCCTGAGATCATGACCCGAGCCGCGCCCCCCTATGGTTATTTAGAGGTGGGTCACTTCGTGAGCTTGTTCGCATTGAGCTCAGTGGTCGCTGGGGGCCTGCTGCCTTGCCCTACGGTTCCAAAAGAAGGAACAGGAAGGGTCACAGACAGGGTGGAGGATGACAGCCAGGATCCTGGCTTGGGTAATGGGGCTGGTGGCGAGAGTATTACAGTCAGAATGGAGACTAGCAAGGAAAGGGCAGTTTGGGGAAGAGTGGTAGAAGGGTGGCATGTTCAGTCTGGAATGTATGTTTAAAGTGCCCGTGGGATGCCCTGGGGAGACGTCCAGGAGGAAGGTCCAGAGCCTCGGACAGAGCTGACAGCCATCTGTGTGCACTGGTCTGACACTTTCAGGGAGACCCTAGCAGCCACAGACCTGGGTTTCCCTTTCCTGCTCATACCCTGTGCCGTGGGGTTGAAAGTCACTCCTAGAGACGCCTGGATGGCTCGGTCTGTTCAGCGTCTGCGTTTGTCATGATCCCAGGGTCCTGGGATGAGCCCTGGATTGAGCTCCTTGCTCATCGGGGAACCTGCTTCTGCCTCACCCTGCCATAGCCCCTGCTAGTGTGTGCCCTCGCTCTCTCTCCGGCAAATAAAAAAAAAAAAAGAAGAAGAAAGTCTCCTAAATGCAGTTGTGGAGCACTGCCACACCTGTCCGCATATCCTCCTCACACCCCAGTTTGGACTGGGTGGCAGCTGGACTCGAGATGGGACAGGCCAAATGGACTCTTCCAAGGAGGTGCCCTGTGTGTCCTCATGGCCGCCAGGGCCTTGCAGGGCAGCCACGGGGCAAAGGTCCAAGCAGGGCCACTCTGCTAAGTTGCTTCTAGGTGAGCTCTGCTGGTTCCTGGGGGGACCCCTATCCCACTGTCCATTTGAAGATGCAGTCTAGTGGCTAGTTTAACTCGAGGTATGCCTGTGGACAGCACCAAGGTGTTTCCGACAGTGACAGAAGTATCTCAGCGGAGTGTCCCATGGGTCAAACTGAACATTCAAACACCGAATACGAAGTGCATGGGGGCAGAAATCACGTATCAGTCAAAAAAAGGAAAAAGAAAAGCCTGTTCGTCCTGCAGAACGGGTGTAAGCTAAGGCCTGAGAGCAGATGGAATCATTCAGGGAGGGCCTGTGTCCTAAGAGAGGAGGGCCAGGGAAACCAGCTTCTAAAGGGTGGGCAAAGAAGGGCGGGGGTGCGGGGGGACCCTGACATACTCATCTTCTGGACATACCTATAGAGTGGGAATTCAGAGGCTGCTTGGTGAATGGATGAATTTGTATTTTATCCTCCATAGACTATAGAAAGGACAGTGAAACTATGTAGGCCAGACCAAAAAAAAAAAAAAAAAAATCCAGATACACACCGAGCATCTGACTAACCAAGCAACTACCTTAAGGGTAACACTGGTGTCCAGTCAGAAAGGCCTTAATATGCAAACTATAAGAATGTGGAGTTATCTGAGGAAAATGCTGTCTTACCAGTGAATAAAATAAAAGCAAATTCAATTACTTTAAGATAATATTACAAGCCCATAAAACTAGAAAAAAAAACGGAAAGAGGCAACCAAGCCCTGAGCGGGTGAGGCGGTGAGACCCAGGGGACACACGCTAGCCACAGATCTCACCAAGGCCATCGTGAAGGACAGGAGCTTTAACGACGTGCTCATCCTGGACCAGGGATCCTTGAGTTGCACATAAAAGAAATCCACGGAGGCAAATATAAAACCTCCGTTTTATTGAGGAAACAAGGTCTTCAGGAACCCAAGGAAGCACCCTAGGCCTGGGGAGGATGAGAAACCAGGAACCAACCTGGGAACCAGGTTGAACCAGGGGAACACCTTGTACACCTGCATCCTTTCTCCTTCTCTGCAGATCTTATTGGCCATGCACCCATTCGTACAACAAATATTTATTTTGTGTACGTGCCCAAACATTACATTTCCGTGTTCAAGGGTACCCAGCAAAGACGGAGTTGCAGTTTGAAATTCTCAGGTGTCTGATTGGCCCAGCCTGGGGGTCTCCACCGGGCTATTGCTACCCACTAAGGGTGTTAGGGTCTCTGATCCTTTTTTCCACCAGAGGATCCTTCATCTCTCTGTAAGTTAGTGAAAGTGATTAGATAAACTGGGGAGGGGATGCCCCAGGGCAGAGAGACAGCTAGCATTAACCATTAAGGTACCAAAAATTCTGACCTCTCCACCCTGCTTCCAGCCAGAACATCGGTTAAACTTTTTCCTGCTTCCTCATTCCACATCGTTATCACCTTACCATCTATTCTCCAGAGCAGCCAGGCTAATCCTTTAACACGCACATCAGGCTATATTCTTCCCTCGCTAAAAACAGACAAAATAAAACAAAACCCAAAACCTAAAACACAACAACAAAAAACCCTCTTCAATTCCTTCACCTGCAATTAGAATAAAATGCCAAATCCTTACCATGACCCACCTGATCTAGCCCCTAGCTATTTCTCTTTTACACATGTCCCACTCATTCACTCTGCTACCGGTACAATGGCCTTCTTATTAGTCTTCGAATATGCCAAATGCAATCCCACCTCAGAATCTTTGCACTTGCTATTCCCTCTTGCTCCACAGCTGACTCCACATCATTCTGGACTCTGGTGATGTCATATCTTCAGAGGGTCTTCCCTGGTCATCACTCCTAAAGTAGTAACGCCTACCTCAAAACACATAATTTGTGACTCTACCTTGTTTTTCAGCTTTTTCTTTATAGGACTTAACACTTATAGACATTCTCTTAATTATTTGTTAGTTTCTTCAAATGCAAGCTCTATTTGAGCAGGGATCTACTCCGTCTTGGTCTTTGATATTTTCCCAGCAGCAGAACTTAGCCAGCTTTCAGGAGACACCAAAAAACAAAACAAAACAAAACAAAACCAACAACCTTGAATCACTTGGTTTCAATGAATGTTCAGCCTTGCAGGCCTGTGGCTCAGTGCTTTAGAGTGACGGCTTTGAAGCTGGACTGCCTGGGTTCACCAGCTCCCTCACTTCCCACTGCTGTAAACTTGTGCAAGTGGTTGAACCTCCCCATGCATAAGTCTCCCCATATGCAAAATGGGGAGGATGACGGTGCCCACGGTGTTGAGCAGTGTGTTCACACATGTAAAGGGCTTACAAAGTGCTTGTCACAGAATAAGCACTCAATGCGTTTTCACTGCTTTTACTCATTATTAATCATTAGTCCGCTCATCATTTAAAATTCTTTTAAATTTTTATTTATTTTTGAAATATTTATTTTATTTTTAAATTTTTAATTTTTAAATAAATTTTTACATTCATTTGAATTCTTAAAATTCATCTTTCATTGTTCTGCCTTCTGGGTCTCTTTTATTTTCCTAACTTCATCAGTTTCATCTGTGTTCTGGGAGATCATCTGAAGCCCATTTCCTGTATTCAGTAGACCTACTGTGCTCAAGCTGGCATCCACTGCTTCCATGCAGTTTTTAACTCAAAAGCCACAGTTATAATCTCCTTGTCCTTCCTTATCTCAGATTATTCCGTTTGCAGGACCGCTGTTTCCAAGTTCATGGTATACTTTTTCTTTTTGAAACCAACTGGAATATCATTCAGGTACTGCCTCCCTTCCTACCTTTTCTTCTGTTCCTTGCAATAGGTCTTTTTCTAAGGTAAATAGCTCCTCTAAATCTTCAGAGAAATGATAGATCATGCTCTCAACAACCGCTGAATATTTCTTATTTATCCTCATGGAGCATCCTGGTTTGCCCAGAGAGAGGGATTTCCCAGGACATGGGGCTTTCAGTGATAACACCAGGAAAATCCCAGAAGAACCAGCCGAGTGGGTCACCAGACCTCCAGCTGCAGAGAGCATCAAGAAGGAGCTCTGTTGTATTGGTACAGACATTCCCCCAAATCTATTTTACTTATTTATTTTTTACTTACTTACTTACGATCTTTTTTTTTTTTTTTTAAGTAATCTCTACACCCAGTTTGGGGTTCAATCGCACGATCCTGAGATCCTAAACATGCAGAAGTCTCTCAGCAATAAAAGAAAACAACTTCCTTCAACCCTAAACCTCTAGCCACCCCTTCCCCTTCCATTCATTACTTAAGGAGTGTACTGCCCTCACTACAGACACTCTCCTCCCATTCACTCCTCAAACCATGGAGATGTGGCTTCCATGTTCTAACCATCGGCTGAGCCTTCTCTTACCAAGGTTATCATAATGTCCTCATGACTAAAAGCCACTGAGTGCTTATTCCTTATTGGACATGGCTTTTCTACACATTCTTCCCTGCTGACTACTCCCCTCTCAAAGTTCTTTCCACTCGGCCTCCACGACCCCAGACTCCTGGTTTCTCTCTGCTCTCTCACTATGCTTCCATTTCTGATACAAGCTCCCCTTCCCTAATTGTTGCTGTTCCGCAAGCTCTATTCTTGAGCTCTCTCTTCTCACTACACACCCAGTGACCTCATCCTCAAATACAACCAAACCTATTGACTTTGAGATCTCTATCTCCTGCCCAGAATGCTCACTGGGCTCAACCTGAATATCCAGTTCCTCACAACTTTCCATTAGGCTTCTCCACAGACACTTCCTTCTCAAATCCCAAAGTGAACTCATCCTCTGCCCTGGGCCCAATTCTGCTCTTACTCTGGTGGTCTCCATCTTGACCAAAGGAATCATCATCAATCGCCTGGGTGAGAAAGCCTTCTTTCCCACCCCTTCCCTCTCCTTCACCACACATATTCAATCAACCCTCAAGTCCTGTGAATCCTAGAACTCTAGAATGCTCTACTTTACCATCCCCCACCTCTTGGCTGTCTCCAGCCAATTCATTCACCAAATTGCATCAGAGTCATCTCTCCAGTAAACATATGTGATATTGTTATCCTGGAGTTGAAGGTTTACAGGGCCTTCTACGACCTGGTTCCTGCAGAATTCTCCAGCCTTTTTTTTCCCCTAACACTCCCCTACCTAGCCCACTCCCATTATTTTTTCTGGTGTTTTCTTAGATGCTATTTCCTCTGAAAGCTTTCCCAGATGCCTCTGAACCAGGTCAGGCACAATCATGAGTGTTTCCTGAACATCTCTATTAACAGTATTTATGAAATCCCCTGAAACAGCATGGAAGACTTGAACTCTCTGAAGACAGCAGTAGTCTTGTTCACTGATACATCTCTAGCACCTGGAACGGTGTGTAGTAAGCACTCATTAAGTCTGTTGAATAAATTAACAAACAGGAATTCCTAGTTATAAAGCTCTTATCTGTTTATTAGATTAGGCTCCTGAAGTCCTCTACTTGCCTCCGTGCTAGTCCAGTCCCTGCACCTGAAGAAAGTATTGTGCACCTGAAGAATTTCTCTCTCAAAATAGCTAGAAGCAGCATGATACGGTGGCAAGAGCCCCACTCATGAGCTAGGAGACCAGGTTGCCAGTCAGCTCTGCTACTCTTGGTGCTCTTGTGGGTGACCCACTTAACCTTTCTGGGCCTAAATTTCTCCATCTGCAAAATAAAATGGCTAATGTAGATCAGTGATTTTCAAAGTGTGCTCCACAGGGGAAGAGACTTGAATCGGAAGGTCCAGAGGCCCCTGTGACCCACCAAGACCCAAGCCACTCTGCTTCAATCTATATTATGTTAGGAGTTTTGGTAAGGTTTTTACTTGGGGGATAAAAAAGGGTCCACAGCCAAAGCTAGTTTGAAAACAACTGTACTAGATGACTGCTGAATTCTGTGCACACTTTACATGCTGACATTTAAACAACTGAAAGCCATGGGTGTCAGTATCAAGTAGATAGTTTCTAAAAGCATGTGAAGATTCTGAGGAAGTTTGGAGAGGGTGGGCTGGCCCTTCCATCCACTGTCAAGAAACTACTGGTTTTCATGTAACTCTACCTCGTTATGCACATCTAGGGGGACACAGAGGCATTTCTGAATCCACAAAAATGAGTTAGATAAAGGTCTTTATCCCTCAATCCCCTGATACTAACAAGGAAGCTCAGACAGAAGGCAGAGGCCTAAATGGTGTGTTTTTTAAAGATTTTATTTATTTTGACAGAGAGAGAGAGAGAGGGAACACAAGCAGAGGGAGTGGGAGAGGGAGACGCAGGCTTCCTGTCGAGCAGGGAGCCTGATGTGGGGCTCGACCCTGGGATCATCACCTGAGCTGAAGGCAGAAGACTAACGACTGAGCCACCCAGGCACCCCTAATGGTTTTAAGTCTTGCTTCAGGTGGCTCATCAGCCCGCGTCTGGTGACTCAGAGGCTGATCAGCCTCACACCCGAGAATGCACTGTCCTGGGACCTTGCCTAGACAAGGCCTTCCTTTTGTGCAGGAAGTACTCAGTGGTCAGCGTGGGCCACTGACTATATTCAGACCTGGGCGTCACTTGCTTGCCTAGGTCTCTGTGGGGGACACCCTATTGTTTGGTTTATCAGCATCAATCCCACATGCACCCTTTTCTTAAAAACTCTTTTTCCGGGGCGTCTGGGTGGCTCAGTGGGTTAAAGCCTCTGCCTTCGGCTCAGGTCATGATCTCAGGGTCCTGGGATCGAGCCGCGCATCGGGCTCTCTGCTTGGCAGGGAGCCTGCTTCCCTTCCTCTCTCTCTGCCTGCCTCTATGCCTACTTGTGATCTCTGTCAAATAAATAAATAAAATCTTTAAAAAAAACAACAACAAACTTCTTTTTCCCATAGCCCCATTCCTTCTAATCATATAGCTTTTGTTTGTTTGTTTTTTAAGATTTTAAGTAATCCCTATACCCAACATGGGGCTCAAACTTACAAACCTGAGATCAAGAGCTGTGCGCTTTACCAACCGAGCCAGCCAGGCGCCCCACTAGTCATATATTTCTACGGGGAGTGGCCATATTCTTAGGTGACCGGCTCTCCTGCTTCATCCCGGGGGAAGAACAGCATTCAGCTCTACTTGGAGTCCTTCCTCTTTCCTTGGGATTTTTAAACTTACAAATCAGGTGTACTTCTTTGCAGGGGTTCAAAGCTGTAAGATGTGAGGTGTGGAAGCTTCCAGTAACCTTCTGAGGAAAACTTGTTTACATGGAGAAAAAAGCAAAGTCATCAGGCAGAGAAGAGGAAGGGACAGAGACAGTGCTGATTGTGTGGAGCCCCTGAAGGCAGCTGTGCCCGCTGCCCAACTGTATCGTACCTGCTCTTCCGGGGGGATTGGTTGTTCAAGGTGTCCTTGGATCCCATGAACCAACAGATCTTTCTACCTAAATTCAAATTGGCTTTTAGTCCCTTACAACAGAACTGACACCAACTCTACATTAAGTCACTCAACTAGCAGGAGTGTTTCCTCACCTGCAGAACCTATTTGAAAGATTTTTGGCAAGGACCAAGGAGATACGTAACTTTGTTAAAAATGTACTAAGCTGGGGCACCTGGGTGGCTTAGTGGGTTAAAGCCTCTGCCTTCAGCTCAGGTCATGATCCCAGGGTTCTGGGATCGAGGCCCACATCGGGCTCTCTGCTCAGCAGGGAGCCTGCTTCCTCCTCTCTCTCTCTGCCTGCCTCTCTGCCTACTTGTGATCTCTGCCTGTCAAATAAATAAATAAAATCTTTGGAAAAAAAAAAAAAGTACTAAGCTGTAAATATGTAAGGAGTGACTATGACCTGTCTCATGATGAATATGATGGCAAGTGCTACCCAGGTGGAGGTAGCACAAATGACCCTTGCTGCTAGAAAGACAAGGGTGTTATTGACTAGAAGGCAAGAACTCAGCAGTGGACACTCACTGTTCATCTGTCCAATTGCCCTCCCCTCCCCACTCACACACTGTACTTCTGGGTGTCACTCCACCTCCATTCTCTCCATTTGGTTTCCATGGGAACTGCCCTATTCTTTCAAAATTCCATCCCTAGTCTGGCTGATTGATGGGCCTCAGGATAAGCACCAGACCCAATTAAGGCTAATGAATCCCTTTTCTGGGACACTTTTTTTTTAAAGATTTTATTTATTTACCTGACAGAGAGATAGAGAGCACAAATAGGCAGAGTGGCAACAGAGGGAGAGGGAGAAGCAGGCTCCCTGCTGATCAGGGAGCCCGATGCAGGGTTTGATCCCAGGACTCTGGGATCATGACCCGAGCCAAAGGCAGATGCTTAACCGACTGAGCTACCCAGGCACCCCTGGGACTCTTTTTTCAAACTGGCAAAATATATATAACGTAAAATCCATTATTTTTCAAAAGACTTTATTTTATTTGAGAGAGAGAGTAGGGCAAGGGGCAGAGGCAGACGACCCGCTCAGGGTGGAGCCCAATGCAGGGCTTGACCCCAAGACCCAGAGATCATGACCTGAGCTGAAACTCAGAGTTGGACACTTAACTGAGTCACCAAGGCGCCCCTAAAATCTATGATCTTAAACCATTTTCAAGTGTATAGTTCAGTAGTGTTGAGCATTTCACAGTGTTGCACAACCAATTGCAAACTTGAAATTCTATACCCATTAAATAACTCTCCATTTCCTCTACTCTCCAGGCCTTGGCAAGCACCATTCAACTTTCTATCTCTATGAATTTGACTACTTTAGACCCCTCATACAGGTGGAATCATACACAATTTGTCCTTTTTGTGCCTGGAGTATTTTATTTAGCATAATATCCTCAAGGTTCATCCATGTTGGACCACTGCCAGAAATTTCCTGCCTTCTTAAGATTGAATAATATTCCATTGTATGTATATACCACATTTTGCTTATCCATTTATCTGGCCATGGGCACTTGAGGGTTATTTCCATTTTTTGTCTACTGTGAATAATGCTACAATGAACACGGGTGTACAAAAATCTCTTCAAGACCCTGCTTTCAGTTCTTTTGGGTACACACCCAGAAGTGGAACTGCTGGGTCATTCGGCAATTCTATTTTTGATTTCTGGAGGAACCACTGTACTGTTTTCTGTAGCTGCTGTACCATTTTGCATTCCCACCAACATTGCACAAGGGTTTCAGTTTCTCCACATCCTCATCAATGTCTGTTATTTCCTGGTTTTTGATAGGAGCCACCCTAATGGCTGTAAAATACCCTGGCACTTCAGAACTTCAGAGAAAGAATCAGCACAGTCTCTCTCCTGTAAGACCTCTAAGCAGCGAAGCTTAGGTGCTACTGGCAGCCTGGTTTGCATCATGTAGAAAAAGCCTGTTTGCAATGAGGAGAGAGCGGCGTCTCCCACAGCATCAGATTAGGTAGTACTGGTTGTGCCTGGGGCTTTTCCGTCCTTGAATCTGATGAGACACCTAAGTAACCCTATCATAAACTCACCTTTTTGCTTCAGTTAGAGTCTGGCTTCTTTCTTTCTTTTTTTTTTTTTTTAAGTAGGCTTCATGCTGGGTGCCCCAGTGTGGGGCTCAATCTCACAACCCTGAGAGCAACACCTGAGCTGAGATCAAGAGTCGGACGCTTAGCCAATGGAGCCACCCGGGGGCCCCAGAGTTTGGCTTATTTCATTGGTAACCATGAGTCTTAACTAAAATAAACATCTTAGTAAAAGGGTTAG